>JAOWBW010000009.1:2938667-3204511 GCA_026119855.1 Campanula takesimana
CTATAACTTAATGTAATGACTGTGTTCATATAAAGTAACAGTTTGTATACATAAAAGTAATACATATATACAGAAAAGTAACAGTGTTTTTTTTATATTTTCTTCGTTTGCCAAAAGTAATACTTATTACAACTAAAATGTAACGAACGTGTTACTTATATGTAATAATGCTTATACATAATTGTACACATATGTATAGAAAAAGTAATAATTCAACCCTTTACATTTTTAGAGCTAAAAACACTTGATTAGTGTTACATGTAAAAGTATTAAATATGTTATAATTTCTTTTATTAAGTGTTACATTTACTTGTACAAACAATTACATTCATATGAGTTGTTACTTTTCAAATGTTACTTTCTTTCAAAAAATTAAATCAAAATACCAATATTTTACATTTTTTGCAAAAGCATTATTACATTTCAGTATATAATGATAATTACATTTAGATTATGTTTGGGTTACATGTAATTATAGTTAGTACTACATTTGAAAAAAATGGGTAACAACGAGCTTTTGTTTTGTAAAACAGGTGTTACGTTTACTTATGAACATGTTACATTATATGTATCAACAAAATCTTGTAAAAACGTGTTTTAACTAACTATGTGTAAACGTGTGTTTTCAAATAACGGCTTAAGAGGGATTAAAAGACGCGGTGGCAATTTTGTAATAAGTGGAACTCATGGAAATCTCAGCAGGCACATTTTAAAACAAGAGGAGGCATTTTTCAATACTTCACCAGCAGGCATATTTTACTCTAGATGAGACACTTTTTTAGAGCAAGCATGTTTTAACTCTAGAGAAAGGCACTTTTTTAAAAAACTTTACAGTGCCTTTTTGAGAAAAAATAAGTGTCTGCTCTAGTTAAAAAATGTGCCTCCTGCAGTTTCAAAACATGCCTCCTCCAGTTTCAAAACATGCCTCCTGAGATTTTTTTAACTTTTAACATTGTCTTTTTTAAAGAAAAAAAATGCCTGCTCTAGTTTAAAAATGTGCCTCCTGCAGTATAAAATATGCCTCCTCCAGTTTTAAAATTTTAGAAGTGCCCTTTGAAAAATGCCTGTTATGTTTTACAAAGTGCCTGATGTGGAGTTTCAAAATATATGCCTCCTTCAGTTTCATAATATGCTCTCCTGCAGTTTTAAATATGCCTCCTGAGATTTCATAAGTTGCAAATATTTACACTTTGCCACCGCGCGTCTCTTAAACCCTACTTGCCGTTATTAATAAAACATGTTTTTACACTAAGCCTAGTGTAAAACGCGTTTTTACAAGAGACTTACTCTATATGTATACAGTCATTACATTAAGTTATAGTAACTATTACTTTTGGTGAACGGCTGAAAAGCGAAAAAATAATATAAAAACTCAAAAAAAAAACCAAAAATATATATATATATATATATATAGATTTGGACCTCTGGTAGGTTGCCACGTTGGCGGGTCATGCCCATGGGTCATGGGCATGACCCGCCACATTATCGATTATATTAGCTAGAAATGGAGTTGAAAGCTGAAGTAGTGCTGAAGACGTTGCAACATTTGTTTATGTACATATGAGCTGTTTAAAAGAACTAACAGCCACATTGGAATGGAACTGGGAGTTTGATAGATGAATAGACTACATATATGCTGGCCTCGTTTTAAATTTGATTTTTTATTTGATTTTATTCTCTCTTGTAAGAGATAGAAAATATGAATTTAGAATGTAGTGCTTGTGATGTGCGGCCCTTTTGGTGCCTGTGATATTTGTTCTCCCTCCGTCCCAAAATGAATGACCGGCTTGCCTTGATCAAGAGCAATTTCAGACATTCATTTTGGGAAAGAGGTAGTACTAAATATGTTGTGGCTTCAATAAATTTTATCCCCTGTACAAAATGTGTTGACTTAAAACAAAATATACAAGTTTTCTACAAAATACGTTGTGCTACACTCTTTTATTTTTCTATACATATTTAATATTGACACAACATATTTGTAACAGAGGAAAACATTTTATTGAAGTATCGCATTTTGTACAACGCACTGCAGGCACCGAAAGGCATACTCCCTCCGTCCCATAACTGTGTGCACAAAATGAGTTATGCACGGGAATTAAGGGATAAATTGTAGTGGGTAGTTGTTGTGAGTGTGAAAAGTGAAGTAGGAGAGAGAAAGTGGGGTAGGGAATAGTAGGTTGATCGGTGTTGTGAGTATAAAAGTAAAGTAGTAGGAGAGAGAATGAGTGGGAGGAATTGTAAAGATTCTTTGTAATTTTAGGAAAGTGTGACTTATCAATTGGACGCCTAAAAAAGAAATTTGTGCGCATAGTAATGGACGGGAGGGAGTACACCCTAAAGGTTTCATGTCTCATTAAGGACGCGGGTGTATATTGATAACTCAATAGTGACCACAAGTCAACTATACTCCCTCTGTCCCAGAAAGATAGTCTCATTTTGACTTTTTATAGTCAACAAAAATAAACTTTGACCAAACATTAGTGTTAATTTAATGATCACAATGAAATTCTAAAAATTGTTATTGATAAATCACTTAATGATTTATCAATTACAAATTTTGGAATTTCACTAGAATGATTAGATCGTCGTCAATGGTTGGTCAAAGTTCATTTAACGAGTAATACTCATGTGCTATGGAGGAAATTTCCCCCTTTTTTAGATGAATTATTTTTCCAAGCTGTCCAATGCTTCATCCACTCTTAAAAAAATGAGTCTTGTATAATTTGACACACATGCTATAAAGTAATAATTTTAAATAACTTTTAGTTATACCTTTGAGAAGTTCAAAAAGAAGATTTTCAGTAGTTTTTCACAAATACTCCCTCCGTCCCAAAATGATCTTCACATTTGACTATTCAAACTTTTTAAAGATGTGAACACTTGCTTCATTAGCCATGTTTGTTTTTGCACAATCAAGCCTAAATTGTAGAAATAAGAAGAACTTTTTGGGACAATGAAAAATGGCAAATGAGAAGATCATTTTGGGACAAAAGGAGTAGTAACGAAATAAGTGAATAAGAAAAAATAAAAAAATAGACAAGTCAACATTAGTTTTTAGATAAATTGACAAATTTTTGAGTTTGTCTCAAAAATGAATAATGTACTCTTTTTGTTGAGCAGATAGAATAGTATGAATTGATAATAAAATTATTAAATAACCATGGACTACTTTCGCATGGAACAATATAATATTTTAGTAGCTAAATACACCCTATTACGTGACATATACATAGAACATGTAAAAGTTTTAATTTTGCGATTTGATCACTTGGATAATTGATGTCAAGGAGGAAGGGTGTTTTCTTCGACAAGAAAACAAAGCTTCCTTGTAGATGTTCAGGAACCAAAAGAAGCCGAGAACGATGTCATTTTAGATAAATTTGTCCCTCTGTTGGTTATCGTTAATTTTTTGCCGCTGAGCAGTCATGTCATGTGTCATTTTGTCAAAAGCATTTTAAGCATAACATAAATAAAAGTAATACGGACAAATTTATAAGAGTTGAGGGACGTGGTTGGATTTGTTTCTCAAAACTATTACTACTGGACATAAGTAATAACCCAAATGTGAATGTTGTTAAACATTTGCCCAAATTGTGCTATTTTTTTTGAATTCCCTATTAGCAATAGCGAATTCAAAGTATTTTTACTTAAATAACTGGCATGGTCAAAGCCAACTTGAGCTCGTTGTTGTCAGTTGCGTATATGAATTCGCTATATTAGCAATAAAGAACTCAAGTTTTACTTGGTGCACTTCTGTTTGCTATTGCTAATGGCGGATTTGAATTTGTTATTGGCAACAGCGAATTCAGGCTATTACCCCAAATCCAGATAATAAACTTATGAAGTAATTTCTAATTGATTGCATGTGTCAAAGTAATCCCTTGAAGGCCCTTGTCTGTTGTATACAACAGAAGCTTCAAATACATATATTGGAACCTTTCGTGTAAGAATTCTTAAAACAAAATAGTACGTAAATGCAAAGAATGAGGTAAGAAAACTTACATCCAGTTCCATGAGAGGCGTGTGCAAAGAAAGCCTGGAAACAACCGACACCATTACAATAGTCTTTATACCTTCCACGAGGTGCTTGTTTGTCAGGGTATGTAGCAAAGGTACTTGCAGTTGCATTCGAGGTTAACCTTACAAATGTTCCCCTTGAAAGAGCTGCAATAAAATATAAAATGGTCCAGTGAGTATAAAGAATTTGTCTAATGATCTTGATCTTCTGCAGAAATTTTTTCATTTAACTTAATCTTCTGCAGAAATTTTTTTCATTTAACATATGAGGATTCATGTTAGCCGACCCCAAATTATTTTGGGACTAAGGCTTTGTTGTTGTTGTTGTTGTTGTTGTATTTGATGAAAACTTGCCATTTTCTTGAGAAATGAGAGTCATACTAACATGCTGAATGAAACAAAAGATGAGTGTTGATAGATCAAGCCAATTAGTCTTGTAATGAATGAGACCAAGCTCCGCAGTTAAAGAGTGTTTTTTTTTTTTTTTTTTTTTTTTTTTTTAATTATAAGAAGAGTAGAGTCACTTTTTCTTAGAAAGTTCAGAAAAGTAACGAGTGCACTGTAAAGGTGGACCCCGTACTTTAGGCTCGAATGTGATAAAAACTAGTTTCTTATAAATGTTTTGGAAAATACTAGTTTTTCATAAGACTTAGGTGGCGTTTGTTTTTTGGGCAAATGACAATTTAGGGTCCAAGTTTGGGGGGTGTGTGCCAATAGGGGTCTGATGTATCAATTTTGTCAATTTAGGGTCCAAATTGCAAAAGTTGTGCAGGTTAGGGTTTTTTAACGATTCTGTTAACGGAATCCAGTTAAGTCACACGTGTTTTGACATGGACTTAACTGGAGTTTGTTTTGATTATTTGCATGAGCATATTGTCATTTCAGATGAAGAAAATTAATAAAAAAAATGAAATATTAAATTTTACTACTTTTTTATATTAAATTAACTAATAATTAAGACGTCATTTACCTAAAATATTTTTTTAAGAAATACAGTAAAAATATTTATTTCATTAGAACCACTATAAAATAAAAAGGAAAATTTTTAAAAAGGAAAAAGTGTAAAAAATTATATTCCAAAAAAAAAAAAAAAAACCCACTTTATTTTTTTAGAAAGAAGAAAGTGGGGATTTGGACAAAAAAAAATCTGTGGTGGTGGTTAGTATTGTTTCATTATTAATATTAGTATTCCAATTATTTTATTTTATTCATAAAACTATTTTTTATTTTTATTATTAATTTTCCTGGTTTATAACTTCATTATTTGCGGTTTCAAAAAAAAACAACTTTAATTTTTTATTTGCTTATTATTTTATTTATTATTATTTTTGAATTAATTAAAATTATTCGAAAATATAATAATAAAAGTGAAAGAAAATTTAGGGTCAATTGTATAAGCGGTGTGTGAAATGACAGCCCAGGCAAACATCCAAAACTAACTCCAGTTAAGTTTTTCTGTTACTTAACTGGATTTTCTTTGCAACTTAGTCCAAAAACCCTTAATTGACTAACGTTGTTAACTTTGGACCCTAAATTGACAAAATTGATACATCAGACCCCTATTGGCACACACCCCCCAAACTTTGGACCCTAAATTGTCATTTCCCCTTGTTTTTTTTAATTGTTAAGTCCTGAAATCTGAATGCATATCTGAATTGATAAGAGGCAGCGTCTGAAAGCTGATTCTGAATTATTCAAACTGTTTGATTATTCGTCTGAATACACATCTGAATTTAGGATTACGACATTGAATGAAGTAGAAAAATGACGTGAATAGTTGTTTATATAGTGTTTTAGTTGGATATCTTTAGAATTATGAGTTTAAGAAAAAATATAAATTGAAAAAAAATCAATTCAGTGGCAAATCAGACTTCATTTTAGGTCTGAACATTAAGAGGCAATTCAGATGCTTTTAGATCTGAATCTGAAAAAAAAAAAAAAAAAAAACAGAGTTACTGCCTTAAGGTCTGACTCTCTCAGACATTCACCTCATTAAGTAGCTCTGAATGGAAAAACAAACAAGGCCTTACTCCCACACTACATATAAATAATAAAATAAACGTAAATAATTAACGTCAGTTAGTTTTTAAAGGGCAACAGTTAGTTACAGGACTTGCAGATAATTGAACTAGGGCTCATGTATCCAGCACGTGACGACAACTGACACCACCATTACCACACCCCCACCATTGCTACTGCCACCACCGCCGCCATCAAAACACAACCTCCAGGGCCACTACCACTGACACCAAGTTGTTACCTCCACCTACAAAACACCAATGGTGCTCGTGATGGAGGTGGTAGTGGCGAAGGTGGTAGTGGAGAAGGTGGTGGTGGAGAAGGTGGTGGTGGTGGTGGTGGTGGTGGCGGTAGTCATATGCTGGACACATGACCCTTAGTTCCATTATATGCACGTCTGCTAGAAAATTAATATATCCCCGCTAAGAATTGAATGGCATTAGTCATCTAGGTTTGTTTAATAATTACATTCAGTACGCATATTAACTTCGATGGGAAAATAGTATGGGTGTCCAAGTGATTGTGAACCAATAGTACAGGGCCCAATTTTGTAGTTTACTTGAAAAGTAAATGGGGAAAAAAAAAAAAAATATATATATATATATATAGGGTCGCGCTCTTGTGAGAACCATTTTATATGAGAACGGTGAGAACCAATCATAACCATTAGATTAGGAAAAAAAAAATTCAAGGGTCCAGATGTTAGATACATTGGATACACTTGGATACATTAGTTAATTTTCGAAAAACAATTGGATACATTAGTTTTTAATATAGTGTATCCAAGTGCAACACTTAGATACAATACTTATTAACCTATTGTATCCAAGTGTAATATCGAATTTTTTGTAATGTATCTAAGTGTATCAATTGTATCTAACATATGGACCCTTGATTTTTTTTCTAATCTAATGGTTATGATTGGTTCTCACGGTTCTCACGATATTTAGGTTCTCATTTGAGCACCTACCTATATATATATATATATATATTTCACTTCTTTTGATGAATGAGAAGCGGTCATGTGAAGTGCGGCCGAAGAGATATAGGAACCATCTTTGATTGTATTAATCAACGCCTTGTGTTTTTCATTCTCCACAATAACTCCGCATTTAACCATTGCAATCGCGTCCGCTGCCCTAGTGGTGGTGGACAGTCAGGTGAGCCACCACAACTGCTTGTCAAGTTAACTTATGTCTCAGATCAAAAGATAGGGAGTTCTCTGTATTAAAAGAAACGGACTGACCAAGAAATTGAAATGTAAATACCTAATCTTGATAAAATCCAGCTAATTAGTACTTTACACAAATTCCTGCAAGAGGAATGTAGCTTCCATGATTGGATTATTTCTTTATATTCTTCTTTCAAGTTTCTTGAACTCCTAGATTTTAAACTGTTGTGAAATATGTATATAAATGGACTTTTCCTCCAAATTCATAACTCAATGCTAGCTCCATCCCTAGATGAATCAAACTAAAGTCGCAGTCTCATCTAAATGGATTTTAAATCTGAGGCCGATCTTCGCTGCTTGTTACTCCCTTGTGGATTAAGTTCGAAACAATTGACCATCAAAGCGATTCCATCTCACTGAGCCATTTTTTATGTTGATGTACAGATAGGGCTAATTTGGTTAGCAGCAAACTACGAAGATTGTAATCAAAATTGTAAAGCAAATCCAAAATGGTAAGACCATTTTTGATCCCCCCCCCCCCCCCCCGTTGATCTATGTTTGTTCTGCTCTTCTTAAAATCGAATTGGTGGCCGTTGTAAAATTTGGAAGAGGTAGTCATATTGTTGTTTAGGTAAACAACTTTGTTCTAAGCTTCACTTATATACAAACTCAAAAAAGGCAGTGCAGGGGGAAAAGATAAGAGATAGAATAATCATACCAGTTTGTAAAACCCATGCCCCATGTGTTCGCTGATGATATTGCTACGCTTTCTACTTTCTTTTCCAACAAGGCTTTAAAATCTTGCAGCATCTTTAATTCTTGGTCCGTATAAGCTTCAAATTTACAGACTTTTTGCCTCCCCTGCAATAAGCATTAATGACCACATTCGCATTGGTCTGCTTTGTGGCCTGTCGATGTTGATAACATAGAGGCATGTGCACATATAAAATACTCCCTCCGTCCCAATTTAAACTTCAAAAAAAAAAAAAATTAGGTTCAAGAATTTAAAAAAAAAAAAGGTGATGTGTTGTGAGTGTAGATGGTTTGGTAGGAGAGAGAAAGTGGGGTAGGAAATAGTTAGTCGGTAATTGTTGTGAATGACATGTGGGGCCTACAAATAAAGAAGTATAAAAAACTTTCCTTTTTAGGTATTGAAGTTTAAAACGGGACACCCAAAATGGAAATTTTTGAAGTTTAAAATGGGACGGAGGGAGTATACATTAAGATGCTGGACCTTTTGACCTTAAACTTGCTTGAGAGCAGAAACAAAAATGTATGCAACAACTTACAATATTTCATAAGCAAGATTTTATGTGGATTTCGTCAGCTCTAAGCAAAATAATGCCTCCCATGTTTTGGATTTTTCAATTTTAATTTGGTGATCACAGGTGGTTTTTCATTTTTGCATAGAGAGTCTCAATTATGATGGCAATCTAAACAAACTATGTTATGGATATATCCAATCTCAATAGACACAAACTGATAAAATATGATTTATTATTATTATTTCTTAAAAAGGGCGCGGGGGGTGTCGAACTCTTGACCTTCCTGTAGAAAGACAAGCTCATATGCCGTGTGAGTCAAGCCTCATTGCAAAAGGGAGAAAATAAACCATAGTAGCTTACCGATGTGAGGAGCACACGAAGCTCACATGTGTTGACCAATCAAATAGCTGAACTTACAACCTACTCGTCCAATAAAGCTCTCTCAGCTTTCTCAGTCTTTAGTGTCCCAGTGTTCTGTAATACGCAGCGGAAGCACTAAACTTTGCGTCCCCTGCATTATGCTTTCAATGCCCCCTTAACCCCTGCATGTCAGCATTCAATTGAAATTTAATTGATGCATTTAGCTTCAAACTCATTGAGACGACACAAAAAGGTGTGCACTAACCCTGATACACACGCCAATTGTTTCCAGTATAGTTTGTAAGAGGTGAAACGAAATTTGTAAGTAAATAATAATATACAGGAAAATGGTTAGAAGAGACCATTACATGATGTTAAAAATATTGTATCTACTTAGAATGGTAAGTGTCAACTTCTGCTAGGAAGAGCAAACTCAACATAACAAACGATATGATTTAACCATCAATATGTTACAGCTACGTACAACGACAATACACGCTCACAAGTACTTCATAGAAATTGAAAGAATTACTCACTCCGTTCCAGAGTATATGTCCACCTTCTCATTTGCATGGAGATTAAGATATGGTGATAGTGATGTAAGTGTTGGTGATAGTGATGTAAGTGTTGTGAGTATAAAAGTAAAGTAGGAGAGAGAATAAGTGGGAGGGAATAGTAAGTTGATTGGTGTTGTGAGTATAAAAGTAAGTAAGAGAGAGAATGAGTGGGAGGAATAGTAAAGATTATTTACCATTTTAGGAAGTGGACATATACTCTGGGACAGACTAAAAAGGAAAGGTGGACGTATACTCTGTGACGGAGGGAGTACTATTTATCAGATTCTAGAGGAGCCGATGCAGTCAGACAAGTCTAGGAAGTTTTATCAAATGCAAAAATAGAAGCCCTACAGCTTCCGCGTAAAGATTATTCGAATTGAAAAGAAATCAAGAATGGGCAGAAATGTTAGCATTATTGTGAGGGAAAAAAAACAATGATCCAATCAAAATTTACTCAGAAATATTTATTTATTTTTTAAATGTGGGTTCAGCATCATTCAGCAAATCTCTAATGTGGATGCCATTCATTTACACTTTACCATGTACAAAATAATGGTATCACTAATGAGTAAGAACATTAAGGAGAGAGACTCTGTATTGGATTAAACTCCTAAACATGAGATCTAATCCAGCCTCAAGCCCATCTATACTAACTATAAGACTTTCTAAATTCTTTTGAGCCATTTTCTTTTCATCCTTGATATCCATATCTTTCATAACTTGTACATGAAGGACAGTGAAGGCAGCATCAACACTGCCCACCTCATTCATAATCTTTTTTTCTTTTTCACAAACGCTAACTCTTATCGGCCTCAATTTCGATATCAATGAGCATCCGCGCAGCTTACTCTTAGTAATGATCGGCACAGACAAGAACAAGAAGAGATACCGAAAAACGATAGATGTAATGGTGCTTACTTCTCTCACCACTTTTACCACCATTGGCAGATCATGGTGTAGATTTACCAGAGGTAAAAACTCAAATCTTTTTTCGGCTCTTTTCAATGTTCTGATACAGTTGGAGGCCTCCTTCCTTCCCTTCTTCCTTAAGCTGATGTAAGCATCAATACTGCGTCCAATCTTTGACTTTGACTCTGCGCCTCTTCTACGTAAAGTTGATCGAATGTCATGTACACATTCCTTCATCTTTGACAGCATGTCTTTAGCGGACCCACATGTGTCCAGCAATTTTACTGAATCGTCTAGTGCACTTTCCACGACTTTACCATCTTGATGATGAAGAAGAGACCCTTGTGCGAGAGAACAGTGAACAAGTTCCTCAACAGAGTTGTACAGCTCAGCTAAGCCAACTAGGCCCACTCGAATAGTTTTGGCTGTTAGGGATTCTTCTGTTGAAGCTAATGTTAGTTCCCATAGTCGTAGCTTATCGATCTCCGCTTCAATTTTCAGAGAAGTGGGATGTAGCCTAGCAGGCAAACTAATAGACCTAAGAGGAGGCAATGCAAATGAGCTAGTCATATTTACCAAAACAAAACTCAATCACTATGTGTTATGATTGAGCTTGAATAGTAATGAGCGAAATGCAAACTATTTATAGGAGATGATCACACCAACTTGGTCTATAAATGCTGAAATGGTATATAAGCATGTTACGCCAACAACGCAGGTCATTTTACTGTTACAATGAACTTGTAACACTTTTGAACAACAACTTTCATCTCCCAATTGTTTTTTTTAATCATGTGGCCATGAAACGGTCGACGTCACAGTTTGACTATCGAATGATTTAAACCTGCAACAACGGATACAGGCTTATTAGTGCAGCTTGTCTTCATGCCCCTCAACCTCTACCCCGTTATGGATTCTAAATCTTTGAATATTTTCATGTGTTAGATATTACTACACCTTCACAATTAACTAATTAGTGGATGAATTTATTAATTCTCAATACTCCTGTCCATGATTCTCATTTCTCCATGCCTGCAGCCCGTTACAGAAACTCACGTAACACAGAACTAAATTACTTTTTATTTCAAAATGGCATTCCGTAAACAATATCATATGTGTCAGTGATTGAAGAAGACTAGATTGCTTCGGGAGACAAGGGAACATAGGTACTAAAACTTTCCAGAGGGTTGGAAAATGGATTTATTCTGATGGCAAAGAGTAAGAGATAAAGTCAAAAAATATTGGGTTCGGTTAGGTGGTATGACAAACACTGAACACAGAAGTAGATATCACATGCTCAATACACAAAATTGAAGAGTTTATTCTCCTCCATCTCGTGATTGTATCTCTTAAAATCTCGGATGGAAAGAATTGGCGGTACATTGAATTAGCGAATCGCAACATAAATCCGAGCTGTTTTCTTGATCTAGGAAATCTTTACATCCGAATAAGCAAGGACAGCATAATCTTTGGCCATACCGTTACACAAAAATGGTCAATGTAACAAATGTAGACATCTATATTAACTTAGCATAACTAGTCTACCTCTCCACCAAATGGTATATGCCAAGAAACTAAATAGGAGATTCAATTTGGACATAATAGGTCACTAAGACAGTAATTTAAGGACACATCTTGGGATCCAAATGGTGTAATCTACTGACATGCTAAAACAAATGGAGATTATTTCACCCCAATGCCCGAGGTATTTTACGAGATTGATCATGTCTAAGCACCCTCTACTCGATATGCCCATAATGAACAACACCCAAAAGTAGTATCCTCAGTCAGTCATTTCATCGAACACTCACCAGGCAGAAAGGTTCATGCACATAAATTAGATTTTGGCAATAATTAGGAAAGATGTCTTATTTAAATTACAACAATCCGGGTGTGATTCTCCATTCCTTAAACTAATCATATAAAAACGAGAACAAGATTTGCTTTTTATTTCAGAAAATTGCTACCCATGAAATAAACTTAAATTTAATGAAACAATAGTGTCAGAAGAATAGCTAGGTTGGGGGAGACAAGGGAGGCAAGAACAATTAAAATAATGCAAATGGCTCGGAAATTGCTAACGTAATGAATTCATGGGTTGTTCATGGGGTGAGACAAAAACTGACGACAAAATTAACAGAGCACATGTTCAGTAACATACCATTGAAGAGTTTATGCTTGGGCAACACTAGACTTACGAAATGAAAGATACAAGACGGTGGCGATATTTCATTGTCTACCTCCATCGATAGTGGATCCGGCACACTCTAATTAAAAACATCAATACAATTATGACACATTATTTTGTAAGCCACATTTTGTAGGCATCTTTTGTAACTTTATTATTTCCCTTATGCTTCTACGTACTTTCTTTCAATGAACTCTCTCCGTGCACAAATTTCTTTTTTAGGCGTCTCATTTATAAATCACACTTTCTTAAAATGTCAAAGAATATTTACTATTCATCCCCTCATTCTCTTTCTTACTTTACTTTTATACTCCTTCTGTCCGAAATGATATTCGCATTTGTCATTTTTCATTGTCCCAAAAAATTATTCATGTTTCTACCAATTAGGCTAAAATGTGGATAAACACTATATGGCTAGTGAAACAAGTGTTCATATATCCTTAAAAAGTTTGAATAGTCAAATGTGAAGATCATTTTGGGACGAAGGAAGTACTTGTTAGAGACAATTATCTCACATCGGGAATTAATTAGTCAAGCATTGACTATATAAAGATCCTGGGCTACTCCTCACATTGCCAATTGGTTTTGAGATGGAATCTCAGACTTTATCATGGTATCAACGTTAGCCAAGCATTGACTATGTAGAACTCATTTTGTGCACATAATTACAAGTGGTACATGGAGTGGCACACAAAAGTGGTACAGGAGATATCAGAAGAAGGTAGCAACAAAGAGTGTGTTTTGGAGGAAACTAGTTCCTCCATAAGTTATAAAAAATCATGTTTTTCACCCCTAAACCTCAAACCTTAAGCCCTAAACCCCAAACCTTAAACCCTATAAAAACATGACTTTTTATAACTTATGGCGAAACTAGTCTCCCCCAAAATTTTCTCGGCAACAAAAATCCAAGTTGTTTTTTCATTAGCGATCTTATTGGTTGACGGAATTTTCTCAGCACAATTAACAAAGACAGCAAAATCTTTGTAATGCTGGTAAAATCTTCCATGATTCATGAATGAAAATCAGGCGTGATGGATGGATTTCGAACCGCTCCACCGGTCCACCCAATGGTGGAGATTAGAGTCACCTCATTTTTTTTTTGTTCGATGGATGAGATGTGTTCGAGCTCGGTAGGACCCACAAAAAATTGAAATCATCTCAGCCGCACAAATGATGAGCTCACCTATGTGGCATTGATCGAAGCCGTTGGGTGGAGCTAAATTGGGTGGAGCGGTTCCGGGTCCCATGATGGATAAGGAAATTCGAGATAAACAGAAAAATCAAAAATGTACCAATCGAAATACAAAGGCTAGAGATTTTAGGAGTAAAATTAAATTCCAAAAAAAATGGCTATGTCCACTACGAATAATACTTTTTCACCACATCACTAAAAAAAATTATCACATGTGACAAGATTACCCTTTACTTATTAGAGATTTCTTAAATTTAGTATGTGATATTTCATTATTGAATTATACCTATTCTTAACCAATTCTCTTTCAACGCAACATAGAAAACTGAATGGGTTGATAGTTTTTATTCTTTCATGAAACAATCTTAAGTCAATTATGCCTTTGTAATGTAGCGGTTAAAAAATTAATTCGAAAAATGTGATCATTTTTATTTATAGGAATCCCTTATTTGATAAGAAGCAAAATACATGATTATATATCTAACTTTCTTTAACTTTAGTTTTTAAAAGAAAAAATAATTAAAAATAAAAATATATTATACACATTGCTTATAAAGTAATATAAATAACTATAAATAAATTATTTCAAGAGAAATGTTTATTGTTGTTATTAATCAATAATGAAAATATTTTTTTTATTTAAGACGGAAATTGTGATTTTTATTTATAGTAGATTAAATATTAAACCAAATTTTACCACAGCATAAATGTTTTAATTTCAGGACAGTTTTTGTGATATTTTTTCCCATGACTGATCTCTTATTTTTGTCAATTGATGTCTAAACAATAATTTTCATTGCTTAAATATAATTTTACAAACTATTTTGTTTTCCTTAAAAAAAACATTGTTGGTTGTGACAATATTTGTCTACCGCTATGTTACAAGGGCAAAAATGACTAAATATTGTTTAAAAAAAAAATATAAAAATATTCAATTTTCGTAACATTGCCTTGAAAGGGTATTAATAATACTATGAGTATAAATCTATATATATATATATATATATATATTAAAGTTGGTGAGGAGAGCCATAGTGTTGCCACATAGACAAGTCTTAGAGAAAGGTTGCATTTGGTGTTGCCACATCATTACCACTCTTATAAATAAGAGACTTTTCAAATTCTTTTTCTTAGCTAATAGTATTAGTTACTATATAGGGTAACTATTATAGTTAAATACTATAGTTAACTAATACTTATAATAGTAATAGTTACTAAAATAGGTAACTAATATAGTTAACTACTATAGTAACTAATACTTATAATAGTAAGCGTTACTATAATAGGTAACTAATATAGTTAACTACTATAGTAACTAATACTTATAATAGTAATAGTTACTATAATAAGTAACTATAATAATAGTTAATTATATACTTATAATAGTAATAGTTACTATAATAAGTAAATATTATAGTTAGCTACTATACTAACTAATACTCACTCCGTCTCAAAATAGATGTCGTTTTGGAGTGTTTCACACATATTAAGAAATGCCATTAGAAGTCTCAAATACCCCTAAGGTAATTCAACTACCTAGGTAATTAAATGGTTAGGTAAGAGTTAATTCACTATCATTATTAAGGGTATAATTGGTATAGAGCAATAAAAAAGCTTTGAAAATAGTGAAACGACAAGTATTTTGAGACAAAATTTAACTCCCAAAACGACATCTATTTTGAGACGGAGGAAGTATTTATAATAGTAATAGGTATTATAATAGGTAACTAATATAGTTAACTATACTATAGTAACTAATACTTATAATAGTAATAGTTAACTATTATAGTTAACTATTACTACCTACGTCCCAGAGTAAGAGTCCTACTTTCTATTTTGGTACGTCACAGAGTAAAAGTCTTTTTCCTAAAATGACAAAGAATCTTTACTATTCATCTCAGCCATTCTCTCTCCTACTTTACTTTTATACTCACAAAATCAATCAACTTATTATTCACTCCCACTCATTCTCTCTCATAATTTACTTTTACACTCACAACATTTACTTTACTTCCATCATTTCTTAATTTTCGTGTAAATGGGAGATATGACTCTTACTCCAGGACGGAGGGTGTAATATTTAACTATTATAACTAACTAATACTATTAATAGTATTAGTTAATTATAATAGTTAAATATAATTGTTAACTATAATAGTTACTATGTAAGTTAATTATTATTATTAATAGCATTAGTTAATCATAATTGTTACAATATATATTAACTATTACTATTAATTATATTATTTAATCATAATAGTTACTATATATGTTAACTATTACTATTAATACCATTAGGTTTTTTGAAAGATTCAGACAGCAGACTTAAATGTACTTCTAAATTAATTAAAAAATATATTTATTACAACTATGTACAACCAAAACTATGAAAATGTTTTGATTAATTTAAAATATACATATATTTTCAAATAAAATTATTATGTTAATTTATCAATTAACAACATCAAAAAAGGAAAATACAAAAAACATTAACGGAATAGATTCCCGTGCAGAGCACGGGTTACCTACTAGTAAACAAGGAAAGAACAAAAACTAAATTTGAAAAATGAATGCATAATTTAACTATGGGTTAATTGCAATTTGGTTCCTGACATTTCCAAAAAGTTGCAATGTTGATGCTATCATTTCAATTTCGCCAATTGGTATATCCACTTTGTCTTTTTGTTGCAATTTGACTACAAATCTAACTGGGTGTTAGATTTCTAACAGTTTTTATGTCATGTGACTAACACATGACGTTTTAAAAGACATTTTAATATGTTTTTAGAGCTACACAAATCCGATTAATATGACTCTTTTTTTAAATGGAAGCTAATATTTAAATCTAAGAAATATATTTTTTTTGGCAATTTTGTGGTGACTGGACTATTTTATATTAATTTTAAATATTAAATAATTTAATTAGAAAAACACGTGACAAAAAATATATTAACCCCAAATATGTTTCATATGAAGTAAATGATATATGTAGATTATCAGTTCATAAAAATATTCTATAGGGAAAAAATGGGAGAGGAAGAGGAAGTTGAACTAGGGAAAAGAGTGTATGTGGAAGGGGTGATGGGGGAAGGTGGCGGAGTGGTGGAAGAAAGTAAACGAGAGAAAAGAATGTATCATGGTGGAAAGTAGTTATTTTTCATATTGTTTTTCCCATGTTTTCTAATTTTTAGCTATTTTTAATTATTCAAATTATAAATTAATATACTATAATTAATTCATAAAAAAAAATGCCAAAAAATATATGTTGTAGATTTAAATATTACCTTCAATTTAAAAAAAAAAAAAAAAAAAAAAAAAAGACATGCCAATCGAATATGGGGCAAATTGCAGATTGGTGACCTGAGTTTGTCACATGTTTGCAATCCCCAACCCGAGAGTTCAATTGTGGCAATCAGACACCTAAGTTTGTCAAATTTTTGCAATGTGGTGAATAAACTAACAAATCGTTAGTTTTTTTACGGACATGTTGCCATGTGCATCGCACGTGACATTTTAAAGGGCAAATCTGTCATTTCAGTCATTTTTGGTGCAGAGAATTACTTCACGGGATTGATGAGGACATTTCAGTCATTTCACACAAGGGTAGCAACCCTAATTCAATTTCTGGGAATGAGAAGGAAGAAGAAGTATTAGTTCCAGATGAATTACCAGTCATTTTTGGTGCAGAGCTTTTTCGCTGTTCTTGGTTGCAATTTTAACGGAAAAAGCTCGGTTGAAATCAAGGAGGAAATCCATGAAGAGCGTCGGGAAATTACTAATAAACCGGCGAAACCCAGGAAATCATTGTCCAGTAGATGGCAAGAAGAGGAAATTCAAAGCAAGAAACTCGATCCAAACTCGAAAAGAGAAGATTGTTTTAGTTTCCCAGTAGTCGTGGATGATCCAAAGGCGCCGGAAGATCAGGTAGTTATAAGGAACTCGCCGGAAAATTCTTACCCAGCCTCTCCCCTACTCCGGTCAAATTCTACGCCTCCGGCGACCGACGATCTCTTCTTCTCTGTTCGTCTTCCTCATCTCCGTGCGGCGATCCTTCTTCTCATTTCCTATCCCACATCTCCGACCGGCTAGATCTGCGCATCGCCGGCCAGATCTTCAAGTTTCCGGCCTGATGTGAGTATTTCCGGCGAGCTCCTTCCGCCCAGATTTCTCCAGATTCTCTCTCTCTCTCTCTCTCTCTCTCTCTCTCTCTCTCTGGATCATTCATCGCTGAAGTCAGCTCCGGGAAGAGCTTCTTCCCCGGCCAAACACCATGAAATACGTCAAACTCCCTTCATCGTCGTCTCCGGGAAGAGCTTCTTCCCCAGCGAATTTTTTATTTCTTTCCTTTCTTTTTAAAAAGTTGCAGTTGACCCCCTCAGTTAAATACATATCTTGCACATCCTCTAAGAGTTGACAAAATTACCCCTTTAAAAGTCATGTGCAAATCACATGTGTTCTATTCCATCAAAAAATCAACAAAATGTTAGTTTATTCACCACATTGTAAAAATTTGACAAACTTAGGTGTCTGATTGCCACAATTGAACTCTCGGGTTGGGGATTGCAAACATGTGACAAACTCAGGTCACCAATTTGCAATTTGCCCATCGAATATGTGTAGCTCCAAAAACATCTTACAATACCATGTGCAAGTCACATGACATAAAACCAGTTAGAAAAGCAACACCCAGTTAGATTTGTAGTCGAATTGCAACAAAATGACAAAGTGGATATACCAATTGGCGAAATTGAAATGATAGCATCAACATTGCAATTTTTGGGAAATGTTAGGAACCAAATTGCAATTAACCCTTTAATTATCTGCTAATAGTGGAAAGGGTAATTTTTTCATAATTTAATAATCTTATTAATGATGTAGTGGAAAAGCACTATTTGTAGTTGCAATAGCCCCTCTCATTACAAAAAGAGTGTTAACAAAATACTTGTTTTTCTCAAAAAATAAAAATAAAACAAAATACTTGTGTTGATAATGTTTTATTGGTTACAAAATAATTTGATTTAAAAATTATTGGTGACAAAAATGTAACTTGAATTTTGTAAGAAAAAATTGTAATTCTAGCATTGCTCAAATTATACTCCCTCCGTCCCAAAATGATCTTCACATTTGACTATTCAAACTTTTTAAGGATATGAACACTTGATTCACAAGTCATGTTTCGTCTGTGAACTTTTAAGCCTAGGTTGTAGAAATGTGAAGAATTTTTTGGGACAATGAACATGCCGAAGATCATTTTGGGACGGAGGGAGTATTATATACACATTTAAACATTGTCAATACTTGACAATTTACTCGTGAATTAAACAATAAGCAAGTTTCATTTTGTAGACTTTCTTTCTTCTATCGCGTATTGATATATTCATGTAGCAAGATTTTGTTATTCTAGGCAATGAAAATACAAATGTCCATGAGTGGACATTGGTACTTTTTGAAATACTCCGTCCGTTTCAAAATGATCTTTGCGTTTGAACTTTTAAACTTTTTTAAAGATATGAACACTTGTTTCAATAATCATGTTTTCTTATGCACTTTTAACACTAAATTGTAGAAATGTGAAGATATTTTTGGGACACTGAGAAATAGCAAATGTGAAAATTATTTTTGGACAGAGTGAGTATATGACATGAGACAGACCAAAGGCCACTTGGCCTATCAGTATTCGGGTGTACGTAGAGTCCTCCCATAGGGAGAAGTTTTAGGTTTAGGTTCGGGTTGAAGTTTGTCCCAAAATATTTGTAGTTTCGTTCTCACCTAGGCACATTTAACCTTGTTTACCAACTATGCCCTTATTTAATATGTAGTTGTTATTATAAAATCATTTAATTACTTAGGTACTCAAAATGTTTTGAGGGCAATTTAGTCTATTGAGTGGTATTTTGGGATGGACAAAATGGTTTTAGAAATGAGAGTGTTGACTGTGAACATAAGGTCAGGATGGCCGAGTGGTCTAAGGCGCCAGACTCAAGTTCTGGTTCTCGTAAGAGAGCGTGGGTTCAAATCCCACTTCTGACAAAAATTCAATCTTTTTAAACTTTATTATTTTGGGCTTTCCTTTTTTTTTTTTTTTTTTTTTTTACATTTTATATTGACAAAAAGTTTCAAGGACCATGTAGTTGATAAATATCTAGGCCCAAAACACCCTCCCTTATGCCAGCTCCATATCAGAGAAAAAAAAAAAAGTTTGATCAACAATTTGCTTTAATTTAATCATCCATGAAATATTAAAAAAATTATTGATAGCATTTTTATTGGTTTATAAATAAAAAATTTCATTGAAAAAAATCTTGTTAATTTATTTTTATCAAAGCTCAATAACATTGACTTTAATGTCCCAAAACGTTCTTCTCATTTCTCTTATTTGGGCATAAATGTGTATAAACACAACATGACTAATCAAGCAAGTGTTCATATCGTTAAAAAGTTTGAATAATCAAATGCGGAGATTATTTTGGGACTAGAGTAATTGACACAGCTTGATAAACTTAAGTGTAAGATAAAACGACCTATTAGGACTTGTCAAGGATTAGAGAGAGATAGTCGGAGCCAATCATACATGGAGAGAGATAATTGATATGAGAGACTCAAATAATATTGTATGAATGACTCAAGTATTATTGATACTAGCAATACATATTTATAGGAGTACAAAGAGAGTTCTAGAGTCCTAATCTAATTAAGAATACTAATACAATAAGGAAACTAATATTCTAGAATAATCTAACTTGGTGTACAAGATACAATCTCTATGTTTGGTAATTACAATATGTACTAGGAATATATAATATTCCTTAACATGCCCCCGCAAGATGGACGACCGATAGGAGAGTCCAATCTTGGAAAGTGATGACATGAACCTGGTTGTTGAAGTGAGTTGGTTGATGTGATCCCGGTTGTGGTTGATGTTGCCATGATCTTTACATTTGTACAAGTAGGGTTTGCACCCTATGAAGTGGACGTCTAAGGCTTTTACGTCGCGAGACGGGTTGAGGCTTTTACGTCGCGAGACGGGTGAGGCTTTTACGTCGCGAGACGGAGTAAGGCATTAACGTCGCGAGACGGAGTAAGGCATTAACGTCGCGAGACGGGTTCGGGCTTTTACGTCGCTAGACGGGTGGAGGCATTAACGTCGCGAGACGGGTGGAGGCATTAACGTCGCGAGATGGGGTAAGGTTGGGGTTAGTTATGAGACGGGTTCCGGGTTACTGCGTGTTTGGTAGAGTTGTACTGCAGAAGGGTGTGCTGATTGGGGTGTAGTTCGGACGGGGAAGGTATGAAAAAAAAATTGAGGGCAGTAGGGAGCCGGGGGGTGGGGTAGGGTGGAGGATGTTTCTTGTGTTTGGTTGGATGCAAAAAATAAATAAAACAAAACAAAAAAGGGAGTAATTATTTCATGGTTGAAGAGGGAGACAGTTGGGTATTGGGGTAGTGGTCAGCAAAGCAAAACAAAAATTGGTAGTTTGGGAAAGGGGTGGACAGTGGGTTTGGCGTGGGAAAAAAAAAAGGTTCCGGCTATTTGGTATTGCCGGGTGATTTGATAGCGTAGATGGTTGGCGGAAGCTTTGTTTAGCGTAGATGGAAAAAAAATCTAATGACAGGAGAATTTGTTTGGGGTTTAGGAGGAAGAGATATGGGCCGAGCAGAACAAAACAAAAATCGGTAGTTGGGAAAGGGTGGGCGGTGGCCGGTGGGTTTGGAGTGAAAAAAAAAATCTGGCTATGGCATGTAACAATAAACAGGTGGAAGGCCATTGTTTGGGTTAGGTAAGAAGAGGCGGAATCAAGGTGAAAAAAAATGGTGTTTGAGAAGGGAGGAAAGTTATTGCAGAATTTTGATAGTGAGAGGCGGAAACAAGTTTAGGGTGGGCGGTTTTTGGTGGAGAAGTCCCATCATGGATCATAGCTCTGATACCATGTCATGGATTAGAGAGAGATAGTCGGAGCCAATCATACATGGAGAGAGATAATTGATATGAGAGACTCAAATAATATTGTATGAATGACTCAAGTATTATTGATACTAGCAATACATATTTATAGGAGTACAAAGAGAGTTCTAGAGTCCTAATCTAATTAAGAATACTAATACAATAAGGAAACTAATATTCTAGAATAATCTAACTTGGTGTACAAGATACAATCTCTATGTTTGGTAATTACAATATGTACTAGGAATATATAATATTCCTTAACAGGACTAATACGCTTTAATTTAAAACATGGACATCTGACATTTTCAAATCTTAACTATCATGCGTTGATCAAACTTGGTTTTTACTCATGGACATTGATCAAACCATTGTATTAAAGTTTCGCATTTATTTTACTCAAATCCCCTAACGACATTCAAAACCGTTAACAAAATCTAACAGAAATTAAAATAATTGCGTTAAATCTTAATTGGATTAGGTGGAAGAAATTAAATACGCCATCTACCATATGTGGCTATGTCGCTAGTACTACCTAATTTAAACCCTAGTTTTATTTCAACACAGTAATTGAAAGGAACAACCCGACTTGGAGATACAGGCTCTCAGCCCGGCCCAACTTAGATGGGTTGGCCCATCTCGTAGCTTTACCCAGCTCAGTAGATCACATCAAACGAGGAAGGAAGAACCACGAGGAACCTGGCAAAGACGGGGGATTCCTCATACCATCATCCTTTTTGCGGGCGATCCCAGCTCGGTCTTACCGAGATGGATAACTGGGGGCCAGGATTACTCTAAAAGCCCCCTCGTCTATAACCACGGCCACGCCCCAACTCGCAGGTCGGTCCTCATCACACGTTTCTCGGTCCAACGATCTAGGACTTGGGACAATTCCTACCACGATTGTGGGAATTGTAGGCCTAGCCCAACCCATCGCCAAGGCCCACTGACGACTTCTAAAAGGGTTTCCCTAGTACGGACATGGTGAGTCACCCATATGGATAAACTCAAATCCCTACATTAAGGGACGGAATCTAGGTGACAAGGCAGCTATTTTGGGGTCTAAATAAGGATCTCAACCTCATTTGGAAATGTTAAGCTCTCTAGCCGTACTCTCTTTTCTTCTCAGTTTTTACTCTCTCAAACAGACTAACTCATTCTCACGCCGGAGGGCCTTCGCCGGTGAAGCCCGGCTGAGTTAACGTTTGTTCATCCATTTCAGGCTAACCAAGGCACTCAGATATCCAACCGTGGATCCGGCTTCATTGATCACACTTTTTGCGTGATCAGTAATCATGTTAATTATTGTTAGGTTTCGTAGGTTTTGATAATAGTTTTGGATGTTATTAGAGGGTTTAGGTAAAATGGATGCGAATGTTTAGTACTCCCTCCGTCCCAAAATGATCTTCACACTTTTTTCACTGTTACTACGAAGGAACTTTGAGCAATAATTTTAAGTTGGTTTAACTATACTAATGAAAATCTAAAACTTTTTATTGATACACCATCAATAGTACTATCAATAAGAAGTTTTAGATTTTCATTAGGATAATTAAATCAATCTAAAATTATTGCTCAAAGTTCCTTCGTAGTAATGACGAAAAAAGCGTGAAGATCATTTTGGGACGGAGGGAGTATAATGATTAAAACTAAAATTTGAGAAAAATCCAATGGTTTCAAATGTCTATGTGTCATTTAAACATAAAGAAAACTAGCATATAATCCGTGCTTCGCACAGGGTCTATAGTATTATCATATCATTTGATAATTAATGAATATAAAATAAATTGTAAAATATTATTCGGAGGATAGAGAGTATAAAGTAATAATCTTTTAATTGATCAATTAGTAATTTACAAATATATGGAGGATTTTTATAAAAGTTTATATGGAGAGATAGAAAGTGCATGTGTATCTATAAAAACTTAATTTGTACAATTAATTTGATATTTATAATCAAAAATTGAAAAAGAAAATAAAAACAAAGAAGATCTAACTGAAAATAGATGTTGAGTTAATATAATTTAGTAATCCATTTTTGCAAATAACACTTGCAATTGTATTACGTTTGATATATGCATAATTTGCATTAAAATCAAGATGAAGTAAATTAACTATTGCCATCATGACATGCATGATTACATTCACACTGCATTGACCTTTAAAATTGTCTCATTTTCATTCCGCTTGTTCATGTTCAATGCACACGGATATTCTCTCACTCTACTCTCTCCATCATAAAAAGATAGTCTTTTTTTTTTTTTTATAGATTTTTTTATATTTATGATCAATTCAATTATACTTTTAACATAATAAAAAAACAAAACTTAATACTTTTCAGTTAGAAATGAAACAAAAAATTCTTCAAACCAAGGTTTCACCATAATCACCTCAATGCAATAACAGTACAATCTCATAAAAAAAAAACCATTTATTTATGAAACTTAAACCAAACATAAAACCTTATAATTATTACCCAAAAACTAAAAGTCAAGAACATACTTGTAACATACAAATCTAGAAACACGGGGAAAAATTTAAAATGAAACAAAATATATGAATCGATAATCTAGGGAGGAAACACAAATAGCTCAAATTTATCCCACACAAAATTAGTCAAAAGCAACCAACAAACAAATAAGACAATAATGAAAACTTACCTAATAAAAATCACAACATAAACTAAATTCAATTTAGAAAAATCCATCAAAACTTAATAAATAAAAATGTATAAAATATTAATTTAATAAAAAATTAATATCTGCAAACATAATAAAATGTTAAATAAAATCACACAAACATAAATAAACTATAAATAAGAAAATAAATAAAAATAAACATGTATGTATATATATATATATATATATATATATATATATATATATATATATATATATATATATATATATGAATTTATCTAAATAATCAAAATAAACATTCACAAACTTAATAAAATGGAGAAAGTGAAAAACAATGTAAACAACCATTTTTCAGTAAATAAATATAAAAAATAATGTCTTAACAAAAAAAAATGAAAGCAGTAAAAATTATCAAAAGCAACATATTTCAAAATAAATATTAAAAAATTATAAAAATAAACTTCTTAAACTATCAAATAGAAAAAGAACAAATAAATCAAAATAAATACAAAAATTTAACACAACAAATTAAAAGTAAATAGAAATTTAACATATAAACGAAAAAAATCAAATTTAGGAAGACAAATCAAATATTATCCCAAATAAATTTAATACAAATAAACAAAATCCATATACGTAGAAAACATAAAAAGGGAAATCAAAATAATAATTGAAAGATAAATAATAGTAATAATAATAAAGAGGCATTTAAAATCAATCAAAATAGGGGAAAAAAACAATAAAATAAAACATATGACGAATTTTTAAAAACAAATTGGAACTAAAAATAAATAGAAAACAAAGGGCAAGAAATATGTACACTAAAATGCAAAAAAACAATATCAGTCAAAATGAAAAAGAAAAAACGATAAACATATGTCAAAATGAAGTTTTATTTAAATCAAGCCATAATAATATATCGACAAAAACAAAAAATCAAGCAAAAAAAAGAGAGGAATATGAAGACTAAATTTGAAGCAAAACAGAAGAAAAGGTATTAAAAAAAAAAACATAATAACGTTTCATGGAGGTAAGTACAACTCAACCTGTTGAAGTTGTTAACTTGAGGAGCAAAAGTCTTTTTGTTAAAAATGTTTGAAGTATTCAATTTGTGGCCTACTTGCACAAACATATCACACAAACCAAACATATTGTTTGAGACAGAAGAATAAAGAAAGATGCTGAAAAAAATGGGTGGTAGGGGTTATGTGTTGTTGGAAAGAAGATTATGTACCAATTGTAATACGAATGTATAAAGAAGAAGAGAAATAGGAGGAAGTTTATCATGTCATACAATAATAAGAATAATTTTTCATTCTAATTTTATATATTCCATGTCTATATTCCAAAGTTAATAGTCATTAGATCTTTTCATCTTCAAATTAATGTAGGTATTAGATGAAAAAGCTTAAAAGTACTATTTGATTAATAAATGTTTGATTTTCATAATTTTGTAATAGCATTTAAAGGTGAATGTTCTGTTGGTGTTTTATGCTCTAGGCACGTTATGTGAACGATTAATGTTATCTATTGATTATGTTTTAATAAAGATATTGAATGTTTGATTATTATATCATTTGCATGTTTATTATAATAATCTCTGTCCCTGATAATTATGATTAATTGTTAGTATAAGTTTTATAAACAATCATATGATGATTATGGTGTATGGGATACAATTAAACTTATGGGTATTTGTTGGAGACCAAATACTGGACTGACCCGTATGAGATTTATGTCATGGTCACAATGTCATAATTAAGTCTCATATAGTTATATTACTAGAATCTTTAGACTTGAGGTTATTACAGTCTTCCACTTGATGAACATTATGTTTGACATATTCAAACGTTACCTCTAACCGGGTAGTTATAAAGAATATGATTAGCATAATCGGAATCATGTAGGGAAGAGTAATAAGCCAAGAAAGGATTTGTTCCTCGTCAAGAGAGATGTCAAGCTTTGGCCACTCGATGAATGATATTGATGAAATGCATGGCCGTGCTCAAATAAGATTTGTCTTATCAATATATTCGGGATCGAGAAAGCATTGGACTATGTAAGTTGACCATTGACCATGGCTTACGTTCAATAGACATCGTGAAACAAAGAGATTGTAATATGTTCTATAATGGATTAACGAACTTTAACAAGTTATATCATTTGGGTAATCATGATGGCCTGCTAGGGTCCGCTCATGATTTATGAGACAAAGTGTGTTTGGGCTCATTGCCAACTTGATATAATCCTATGGGGTCACACATAAGAGAACGAATTGAAAAAAGGGAAAAATGACAGAGTTTTTGTCTGGCATGGCCGTGCTCTTTATAAGACACGACCGTGCCATATATAGCCAAAAGATAAGTGCTGGCGGATTGATTGGCACGACCGTGCCAAAATATCAAGCACGACCGTGCTGAGCTCGGCACGGCCGTGCCATATATAAAGCACGATCGTGCCAATATTGGGCGGCTGGGAAGGTTGCCTCGAAGGCATTGGCACGACCGTGCCAGTCAAATCGGCCAAGAAAATCTACATCACAAAATAGATACGTGATTTGGGTTTCCTAAGTCCTTAAAGGTTAAGGACTTATACCCATATAAATATATCAGTCCCAGCCATCGTATATGATTGATTCACTTGTTTGGAGAAACATAATTATTGATTGAGATTGAGAATCAAAGATCAATAATACATAAAATCATATAGTTCCTTTTGATCTAGCAGTCAAGATTAAGAAAGAGTTCTTAATATTCGTTCGCGTGTGGATATCCATAGAAGGTGATTCCATTATCATCTTCGTGTTCGTGTTCCTGCGTTCGTGATTCGAAAGCCGCGACGAACCCAAGACTCAAAGATCAAGAAATCAAGAAACGCTTCAAGGGTTAGTATTCTTATATTCATAGTAGATGTATTTGTCATAATCATATGAATTGGGTTTCATAAATTTTAAATGCTTAATTCCGTTGCGCATGTTACTACGAAACCCAACATGTTCTACTAACTTATGAGACTATTGATAATCTACAATTTACTTTAGTCATGAATGCAAGTCATAATAATAAAATATAAGTTAGAGACTTTTTATATGTTAGCATTATTTTTCACCTAATGTTTCATCTTCTTTAAGTACATTGTTTATTGGACTTCTTAAGTAAAGTAATTAAAATCATGTTTAATTGACTTTTCACTTTCTATCATTTAAAATTCACTTGATAATTAAAACTTTATGTATTTCATCGTAATTTAGTGGCTTTGAATAATGTGTTGTCACTTGAAATACATGAATAATTTCAATGTCTTCCTATGAATGTGAGTTATTTGAAACGATGCATGATATTCAAAGTCATTGAATTATGAACATTTGATTAGTTGGAAACTGAAAAGTCGCTTCTTAATGATCTTATTATTCAAAACCATTGAATTATGAAAATTTGATTAGTTGAAAATTGAAAAGTCACTTCTTAATGATTTTATTATTCTTTAATGCATCCACAACATACCTAGTCTAATACTCTATATATAAGAGTACATGTTCTATTAGATACGACATACCTAGTCTAATACTCTATATATAAGAGTATATGTTCTATTAAATATCATTATCTTTTTATAGAATCACTAAATTACTTAGTTTCATATCTATGGTTATTACTTCTTATTTTAACCTAGGTAGGAGAATGTCAAAAGCCTCTAAGATTGCAAATGTCATATTACATGCATGGCATTCTCTAAATCAAGATAAACCCATTTGTACCTTATGTGTCATTCTCATGGTTGATTTCACCGACTTTAAAAATATTATAAGTGTAGATTTCATATATAGGCTAATCAATAACATTCTGTAAAACTGCCTATTCGGACTAATAGGCTTTAATTCAAACATAAAGAAAATTACATACATAGGCTAATCCATAACTAGAATATAGCTTGAAGACGGTCAACCGTTTTCTTGTCTAACTGAAACGCTCTGGTGAGAAGATCATCAGAAATTGGTGGATTCGATCCGAACACTGCATTGGCAATAGTGATCACCCCTGGATTTTGGCTGCCAAGACCTGCGAATGCAACTGCATTAGTACTTCCGATGTTCATTTGAAAATGTATGAGACCTTGGGGGAACACAAACACATCTCCCTTGCGTAAGACCTTGGAAATGAGACGGTTGTCGGGATTAGAGGTAACGAAACCAACATATAAGGTACCTTCCGCTACAAAAAGGATCTCACTAGCCCTTGGATGTGAATGGGGCGCGTTTTGGCCATTTGGTGCATAGTCAATACGAACTAGAGAAATACCTAATGTGTTTAATCCTGGAATCTGAGCAACGTTTACTATCATGACACTTGACCCTACTAGATTTGATGTATTTCCGGGAATTTGGAGGCCGGAAAAGGAGAAATCTTCGGGTTTGGCGAGTTTTGGATCTTTACAAAACCTTCCATTGACAAATAATGCACCATTGGTGTCATTAGTAGCAACACAGAAGTCCTGGAGAGGACTAGGATCGGCATGGGCAAATGAGATAGCCAAAGAGAAAATGACAATGGTTGTAGTGAAGAGAAAACCCATATTGATTTGGCTATTTCAAGATAGCTATATGAATTGTTGTTGGTGAGAGATGTAAATATGTAGCAGAAGATGATGCCTATTTATAGACATTTGGTTCTCTGTTTTAGTGACCAATTGACCATAAGCAAATGAGATTATATTACTCCCTCTGTCCCTAAATGAGTGTTATTTTCAAGAAATCTTTGTCCCTAAATGAGTGTCTTTTTTTATAATAAAGAGTTTTTTTTTATTACAACTCAAACAAGGTCATTTAGGGACACTTATAATAAGAGTATCAACTAAATTTGAAATTATTGTAGTGCAAAAGCATAAACAAGTAAAGATTATTTTTAACAAGCGAATTATGATATTTATTATGAGACAAGTGAGAGTATTGTTTACTAGTTGATTGTGATACATGTTTTTAATTAACCACTCCAATCTAATGACCATTTCTGTTTTTTACCCTAAAACACATGTTATTTCAATTGTTCTGTCGAAAGAATTGATCTGTCGCTCGCTGCAGCATTTTCAAATGCTAAAAATTATACATTGTCTCTCAAAGAAAATCATTTCGGTTTATCTCCCCTCCCTTCCCATCAAGTAAACTATATATTAAATCGATAAACACAACATCTTACAAATCCCTATTTTCTAACAAAATGATAATAGTTTTCTTTTTGATCAAACAAAATGATAATAGATTTTGTAGAGCTTTAAAAATGTCAGATTTTCAGTAAAGTTTAGACCGTTAGTAAGACCGCATGTCTGATATGTGGTTTTAAGTGAGAGACATATTTTACTGATCAATCTGACAATTTTAACACGTAAAATTGGACCCTCTAATTTAAACTTTGTTTTTATTTGAGGACTCATTTTACGAGTTAAAATTTTCAGATCCTCAGTTAAAATTTTCAGTTTGTTATTTAAAATTGTCAAACTGACATTTTTCACTGATTATTTGACAGTTTTAATGTGTATACTATTTTTTTCCTACGCTAAGAAAAAATGCTTTTCTTTTTTTCAACACTTGCTCATAAATAATACTAAATTTTGACCAAATATTGGTGTCAACTTAATGATTACAAGGAAATTTTAAAAATTGTTATTGATATATCAATTAACGATTTATCAATTACAAATTTTAGAATTTCACTAGAATGATTAGATTGTCACTGATGGTTGGTCAAAGTTCATTTTTGTTGACTATAAAAAGTCATGAGACTATCTTTCTGAGACAGAGAGAGTAAAAGATTGTAGTAATAATAGACTTGTATCTAGAAGATGTAAATAAACAAAGTGTTGCTTTTGAAATTATTTACTCCGCATTTGTTTAGAACTCCAAGCTCCCAACTTTCAAGTGCTGGTAGCTCCATGTGGTAAAGTAGTTATTTGGTAAAGTAGATGGTGTTGGATATACTCACTCACCACCAAACTAATTAAATTAACTGTCTTTTTATAAAGAAAATTGTTATTTTTTTAACAACTACACTCTAAAGTTGATCCACTCCTTTCTTATTTTAGGAGAGTTTATTGTATTTGTTCTTTTAATAATATTTTAGTAATTATTTAAGTTTAATAACACTTGATTAAGTTTGTGAGTCCTACGTGTTATATTCCTGTCGTCACAACCAAAAAGAAAATAATAAGTGATGATGTAAAAAAAACAGAGTTGAATCAGTTCTATGTTCAACGGGTCAGATGTTTCAGCAGCGAATTGACTTGAAATAGATGAACATATGATTAGAGGGAATAGGTACGATGTTATGAATGTGAGAGAAAAATTAACAGAATTCTAGAGTCAAAATGTTCAGTCACCGTAAACAAGTGACGTAACTCTTGTACTTATAGTCTTAATTGAATGGACAAAGATCATCGCATGTTTGTATGAGAGATTACAAGGAGTTGGAGTGATCATCTCTGGATTTTTGTAGCAAATCGTTACATTCAATACGCGAGTACGTGTGTCGACCTGAGTGGGGCTCGAGGTCGCCAGTGAGTATGGGCATTGTAGAAGATAAATTCGTACAAGTATGAGTTGTTTCGAGTTTGGATAGATCGGACAATGTTGGAATTTAATATGCAACGATCAGATTAATAGGGCAATCACGTAAGCATATAACAATATCAGATTAAGCCAAAAGCAGAAACGTACCCACAATAACAGGATCCAGGAAAGACAGAAACAAATGAGAGTTAGAAAGACTTATCAGTTTAGATCAAGTCGCCTGTAATAGACTCTCCTAAGAGAAACTATTGCCCCCTACTGGTGCGGCTGAGGGTTGCGGCAAATTCCTTCGAGGATGAAACGATCTCAGGAACGTACCAGGAAATCTTCGCACGAACAGGTACCGAACCACTTGCGACTGCTGTCCCACTTCGCCGGAATCTTACTTCTCAGATCAACCACAGATTACGAATTTAGAAAGAGAGAACAGTTTTTAGCAATTTAATTGCGTATGTAAAACTGATATAGGGATCGTATATTTATACTGGTATATAGTCGGTTTAGGTATTCTAGGAGGACTCCAAAACCTACCCGATTTACAGTGACTTATTCTTGAAGGAAAAGAAACTGCACTGTTAGAGTTCAGTTAGGAAACTAACTGACCTAACAGTTTCGTCAGGGACCATTCTGCAAATACTGGAAACTTCAAATAAACTTTGTCCAAAAATATACGCCACGAACCAAACCATTCGCCCAAACGCCCTTAGCCCGTGCCCGTGCCCGAGCCGGCCCGGCCGAGCCGAGCGAGCAAGCGAGCGCGCGTGTGGGGAAAGGTTCAAGTCCACCTCACATGTAACTTGAACATGAGACTATGATATGCCAAGTAATTTATGGCACATCAACTACCCATTTTAATTCCATGTGGGATGGCCCAAAAGCCTTTTATTCTTCCAAGCAAAGGGAAGGTTTGCCTTTCCTTTCCCATGTGGGATGGCAACCAACCCATCTCATCCTTGGAAGCCAAAAAGTCTCTTTCAAAAGCTCATCTTTGAAGTCTTAGAACTATGGATTTAATCCATCATTTGGCTTTCACCAAAACACCAATATTGTTCATGGTATAACATACTACAAGTATAAACATTGACCAAGGTCAAAGTCAACTTGACCCACCAATGGGACCCACTCAAAGTTGACCATTTCAAGCCAAATTTCCAACAATCCCCCACAAATCCATGGTGATAAGACTAGTAGAGATTATCCATGTCGTGCTTTTAGTAGATGGTGTCTCCCGACTTGAACCCCTACCTAAGCTAGTCAATGCAAACCCCCACAGGACCAGATGAACGGGTGTCTTGAATCTGATACCTTTGAGTGTAGGAGCCTTTGTTGGTAGCAACACGACAAAGGCTATGACAGCAGCCTCTATCATTATGTTTGACACGTATAAGCCATACGTCCTTATCCTCTATCATAAGTGCTTTCGAGGAATAACCAATTTCCTCTAATTGCGGGTAACAATAACACTTATTTAGTTGGGCATCTCCAAAGATGTACTGCTACCATCTTGTCGAAAAGACTTGAGCTCATTCAAAGCCTAAAGCTTTTACTATACTTGCAGTAATGAACACCTTTCAGGCTATTCAGGGGACAGACACAGACATGTAACATGTCAATCTGTTTTAGGTGTTCCAATCCACCCTATGGCTTGTTACTACCACATTGAACCTTCTTTGTGGGATCTCCACTCAGATAGGTTGGGTTCCTACCGCATGTGAATCAGACGGGGTTCAGTCCCATCCCCAACCTGGATTTTTGAACTAAGACTACATCGAGTCCCTTAGTTAAAGGATCAGCTGTGTTATCCTTGGTACCAACATAATCTACAGCTATCACCTTTCGAGACACAAGATCCCTTAAAGATTTTAATCTTATTTGGATGTCTCTCCTTGTTTTGCAGTTGAACTTGACACTTTTAAGTTTCTCAATTGTGGCAGTATTGTCACAATGTATAGAGATCACAGGAATAGGCTTGCTGACTATAGGCAACTCGGACATAAGTCCTTGAAGCCATTCAGCCTCCAATCAAGTAGTGTCAAGAGCAACTAGCTCGGCTTCGAAAGTAGACCGAGACAACAGGGTTTGTTTTGTAGACCTCCAGGCAACTGCAGCTCCGTCTAAGGTAAAAACATACCCAGTACAGCCATAACTCCCAGAGTTAGTGGCAATCCAGCTAGCATCAATGTACCCTTCGAGTACAGCAGTAAATCTCCCATAATGCAGCCCAAGGGAAATGGTTCCCTTCAAGTACCAAAGTACTCTACCTAGAGCTTCCCAATGAGCTCTATTCGGACACTTAGTGTATCTAGCCAACCTCGTAACTGCGTAGGAAATATCCGATCGAGTACAGTTAGCAAGATACATTAAGCTCCCAATTATCTGAGAATATTTCAACTGAGCCACGGGTACTCCATTCTCATTCTTAGCAAGTGCCAAAGAAGGACTAAATGGAGTATTGACGATTTTACCATCCTTATAACCAAACTTCTCAACTACACTCTGAGTATAATGAGATTGTGAGATGGTTATGCCTTTAGTTGACCGAGTCAACTTAAGGCCAAGAATCACGTCAGCTACTCCCATATCCTTCATTTCAAACTTACTTTTCAAGAATGATTTAGTTTCATCGATTATTCTCATATTATTTCCAACTAACAGAATATCATCAACATATAGGCACAAGACAATACAACTATCACCTTTACTCATAGAATAGACACACTTGTCAAATTCATTAGTAATAAAGCCAAACGATGAGACGATTTTATCAAACATCTCATGCCATTACTTTGGGGCTTGTTTCAATCCGTAAAGGGATTTAAGAAGTTTGCAGACCTTTCTTTCATTGCCAGATGCTATAAATCCTTCAGGCTGGTCCATATAGATCTCCTCCTCAAGATCGCCATGAAGAAAGGCGGTCTTCACATCCATTTGATGGATATGGAGATCATATACAGAAGCCAATGCTATAAGCATACGGATTGTAGTCATCCTAGCAACTGGTGAATAGGTATCGAAATAATCTATTCCCTCCATCTGCTTAAACCCTTTAGCAACTAATCTAGCCTTAAACTTATGAACGGTTCCATCAGGTTTCAGTTTCCTCTTGAAAACCCACTTGCATCTAATTGCTTTGCAACCAGGAGGAAGTTCAACTAATTCACATGTCCCATTGAATCAATTTCACTTTTAACGGCATCCTTCCATTACTTAGCATCAGGAGATGCCATAGCTTCGTTGAAGGTATTAGGGTCACCCTCGATATTGTAAGTGATGTAATCACTTCCAAAATCCTTGGTAACCCTAGCCCGTTTACTCCTTCTTGGTTCATCCTCATCATCAGATAAAGAACCAATTGGATCTGCCCCCACGTTTGTCATCTCTTCCACTTGAGATGGAATTGAATTAGACGTGGTATTTGACTCTTTGGGGAGTCCAGTTTTTATGGGAAACACATCTTCAAAAAATGTTGCATCACGTAACTCAACAATTGAGTTAACATCTATGCCAGAAATTTCAGATTTGATAATCAGAAATATCAATGCATAACTTGTTTCAGAATATCCTATAAAGATAGCATCAACAGTTTTAGGACCAAGCTTCTTTCTCTTGTGTTTAGGGACAAGTACCTTTGCAAGGCACCCCCACACTTTCAAGTATTTCAAGTTGGTCTTTCTACCTCTCTAAAGTTCAAACGGACTTTCATTTCTATGTTTAGGAGGAACTCTATTCAGAATATGGCAAGTCGTATTCAAAGCTTCTCCCCACATATACTTAGGTAGTCTAGAACTTATAAGTAGGCTGTTAATCATATATTTAAAGGTTCTATTCTTACGTTCAGCAACACAATTAGATTGAGGTGTGTAAGGGGGAGTCTCTTCATGTACTATGCCATTTTCTTGGCAATAATGCATAAACGGATTAGACTCATATTCGCCACCTCTATCTGATCTTAACCGTTTAAGTTTCTTACCAGTTTGGTTTTCAGCTTCATTTGTAAATATAATAAACTTTTTAAGTGCTTCGTCTTTTCCATTCAACAAGTAGACATAACAATATCTACTACAGTCATCAATAAAAGTAATAAAGTATTTCTTCTTATCTTTGGTCAACAAGCCATTAAACTCGCAAATGTTCGTGTGAACTAAATCAAGTATTTCAGAATCTCGATTAACTGAATGAAAAGGCCTTTTAACAGATTTAGCTTCAACACAAACATGACATTTAGAATTTTTATCAATAGCATGCTTAGGAACAATATCCAAATTCATCATCTTTTTAACAGATTTAAAATTAATGTGTCCCAAACGACCATGCCAAACATTTGAAGATTCAATGGAATAAGAAACCGGATAATCAATAAAACTATCATTAATAAAATGAGTACCAAAATTACTCTCAACTCTAACTTTAAATAAACCATCCGAAGCATAACCTTTTCCTATAAAACTACCAGAATCCAAAATAATAACCTTATTACACTTAAATGAAAACTCAAATCCTTCTCTAACTAAACAAGAACCACTAATGATATTACGACGAATGTCAGGAACGTGATGCACATGTTGCAAGGTCAGAATGCGCCCATTAGGAAACTTCAGGTCCACGCGTCCAGTCCCAAGCACCTTTGCAGCACTAGAATTCCCCATCGTCACTGATCTACCACGTTCAGGCTGGTAAGATACAAATAATAATTTATCAGCACAAACGTGCACATTTTCCCCAGTATCTACCAACCACTCGTTGGGTTCATAAACAGTAAAGATTTCAGGATTAGAAGTTACATACTTGGTAATCTCGCTGGTAATAGCATCAACTTCAGGCTGAAGTGTATCATCAACAGGATCATCATCAGATGGTCCAATGACCATGTTTGCCTGAGCTTGATCAGCAGAACCCTGCGCCACTTTTCCTTTCTTGGGACAGTCCCTAGAAAAGTGTCCAACTGTTCCACAATTCCAGCAGGTTTTTTTAGCTTTTGGCTTTTTCTGGATGTTCTTCTTAGGTTTCATCTTATCATTATTATTATCCTTAGAGCCAATTTTCTCGAATTTCCTTTTGTTCTTATTTGCAGTTATCACATTGGCTTTAGCCTCTACAGGCACACTAACACCGTTACTATGGTGCACTTCCTGGATCGATATTGTATTCATCAAATCATTGAGTGTCAAGCTTCCTGTACGGTGCTTGAGAGTCATACCAAATTCCTCCCAAGATCGAGGAAACTTCTCAATGATTGACATAACTACGAACTTCTCAGGAAGTTCCATAGCCCCATCCTTGAGTGATTGCAATATGATCTGGAACTCATGCACTTGATCAGTAACAGATTTCCCATCAGCCATACGATACTTAAGGAACTTAGACACACAGTACTTTTCAACACCAACATCGTCAGTGTTATACTTTGTGTTAAGCGTTTCCCACAGCGATGCAGCAGTGAGGGGAGCAGAACAATAAACATCGAAGAGCACATTCGACAGAGCCGAAAGAATGCATCCATGAACAACATCGTCCCTCTCCCTCCACTGCTCAGTAGCCTTCACTGTTGCAGGGTCCTTCTCATCAATAGCAGGGCACTTTTCAGTTAGCATACCAGTCATCCCCTTAATTGACAACCAGATTTTCATCCGTTCCTGCCAGCGCTTGAAGTTCTTACCACCAAACTTCTCTGGCAGATCAGAAGTGTCAACAAGGGACTTGAATGGAGCGTTAGCAGCAGACATGATTAATAATGCTAGTTTCTCTTAGACTGTTGGAATTTAATATGCAACGATCAGATTAATAGGGCAATCACGTAAACATTTAACAATATCAGATTAAGCCAAAAGCAGAAACGTACCCACAAGAACAGGATCCAAGAATGACAGAAACAAAAGAGAGTTAGAAAGACTTATCAGTTTAGATCGAGTCGCCTGTAATAGACTCTCCTAAGAAAAACTATTGCCCTCTACTGGTGCGGCTGAGGGTTGCGGCAAATTCCTCCGAGGATGAAACGATCTCAGGAACGTACCAGGAAATCTTCGCACGAACAGGTACCGAACCAGTTGCGACTGTTGTCCCACTTCACCGGAATCTTACTCCTCAGATCAACCACAGATTACGAATTTAGAGAGAGAGAACAGTTTTTAGCAATTTAATTGCGTATGTAAAACTGATATAGAGATCGTATATTTATACTGGTATATAGTCGGTTTAGGTATTCTAGGAGGACTCCAAAACCTACCCGATTTACAGTGACTTATTCTTGAAGGAAAAGAAACTGCACTGTTAGAGTTCAGTTAGGAAACTAACTGACCTAACAGTTTCGTCAGGGACCATTCTGCAAATACTGGAAATTTCAAATAAACTTTGTCCAAAAAGATACGCCCACGAACCGAACCATTCGCCCAAACGCCCTTAGCCCATGCCCGTTCCCGTGCCCGAGCCGGCCCAGCCCAGCCGAGCGAGCGCGCGTGTGGGGAAAGGTTCAAGTCCACATCACATGTAACTTGAACATGAGACTATGATATACCAAGTAATTTATGGCACATCAACTACCCATTCCAATTCCATGTGGGATGGCCCAAAAGCCTTTTATACTTCCAAGAAAATGGAAGGTTTGCCTTTCCTTTCCCATGTGGGATGGCAACCAACCCATCTCATCATTGGAAGCCAAAAAGTCTCTTTCAAAAGCTCATCTTTGAAGTCTTAGAACTATGGATTTAATCCATCATTTGGCTTTCACCAAAACACCAATATTGTTCATGGTATAACATACTACAAGTATAAACATTGACCAAGGTCAAAGTCAACGGGACCCACCAATGGGACCCACTCAAAGTTGACCATTTCAAGCCAAATTTCCAACAGACAATTCCCTATAACGGCAGACTTAGCTTGGGCTGCCTCAAGAATAAGTCGATGAGTGGGATAAAAGAATACGGGTCGGCCGAATTGAGGATTGGTCTCGACCCAATGTGCCTTGCCCTATTTATACCGGCCAATAAGAATATTCATCCATTTTTTTTATTTAATTATCTAAAGAGCGAACACTTTTATACTCCTTCTGTCCCAGTATAAAGGTTACATGTGGTTAACTAAGTTGAACTTTGACCAAAAAATTATGAAAATCTGAGTGTTTTTATACTATTTTGAAAATGATTTTCACTTGATACATAAATAAAAACACTATTCATAACTATTTTTAAAGTTCAACAAAGATAATTAATTTAGCATTAAATATTGGTCAAAGTTTAACTTAGTTGACCATACTCTTAAATAAAATTTAAGAGATTGAAAGAGTATGAAATACTCTTAATATTTTTTTTATTTTTGTAATTCTGATTTATATTTTATGTAATTATGGTTTGTATATTTTCTTTATTTACTTTGTTTATATTTTAGTTAGTTGTAATCTATCTTAGGTAGGTTTATTTTATGGTTATTATATTTTATATTTATTTTTACTAACCTACTAACCTTTCCATGTCAAAGTGTATCTTTTATTTAAGGTAGGACTCTTTGTTGATAAGGAATGAAGTGTAGGATACTTTACTTGGAGAGGATTCTAGCCATTATAAAAGGAGAAGCCAGCCACATACATTGGGACGGATTCTCCAGCCATTTGAGAGACCAAAAAGAACTCATCTTATTCTCTCTTAGAGTCCTTCTTGTCCTTGAAATATTTTGTGTTCAATCTCCATAGTCTTCAAGGTTCTTTGCAATAGTTCTTGTATTGAGAATATATATTGCTTTCCTCTTTGGCCTTGAAGCTTTAGTGATTTAATTCTTTTAATTCTTCAAGGTTGTTTTTGTGTTTGGTTTGTTCTAGGAGTCTAGAACACATTTTGTCTTTATTATAATTTTTATTTCTTTCATTGTAATCCTTTGTTAACTTGTATTCTGCAAGTTTTTTATTAATAAAAGTTTTCCAGCAAGCATAGTCTTGCTGAAGTGTTTAATTCGTGTTTTAATTTATTCCGCTGCATTTTTACGTAATTCTGATATTCTGCCCGTGGTCAGTTGTCGTGCCAGTTGTTAAGACACTTGTGATAGTATTCTCAGATCACAACTGGTCATTCCCAGAAAACAGTCCTAGCTGCATATTTCTTTCAATTGGCATCAAGAGCCTTCTCTCGACATACTGAGATCGATCCTTGTAGTAGCCATAATGGACTGTGAACAAAACAAGTTTTTGGTTTTAATGATTGTGTTTGAAAATCTTAAAATGAAAGAAAATGAAACCATCAAAGATTTTTCTTCTAAATTGATAAAAATTGCAAATGGGTTATATGTGTTAGGGGATTCCATCTCTGATGCTAGACTCGTAACCAAAATGTTAAGATCCCTCCCAAGTAGATTCAACGTGAAATATCTGTGTTAAAGGAATTCTATGATGTCGAGATTCTAAGTCTTGTAGAACTTACTGGGATCTTAACCATTTATGAAGTAAATCGTGGTGTGCAAGAAAATAACATAGAACAATCCATTGATTTTTCGAAAAAGACACCATTTCCATCTCATTCGGTTGAAAATTTTGACAAGGGAATGAGCTATACAGCGACCCTTAGTGATAGTGATAGTGATTATGATGATGATGAAACAGCTCATTTGTCAACTATACAATCATCTCACTTCACTTTTTCTGATAGTGAGTCTGACAGTGAAGATGTGCAGTCACTGACTACACAACTGGCAACTCAACTGGCTGCAGTGAATATACTTGCTTGAACTCTACTATTGCAGGTGACTCTGAAGAACTCACAGCCTTGCATCAGGTAAATGATAAACTTCTTATTCAGAATGCGAGTTTAAAATCTGAGGTTGAGAGATTGTCCAAAGAGATGGAACAAAATAAGGGGTTGAAACAGGTAGATGGGAAGTTTTCCTCTGATGTCATTACCCTTAAAGCTGAAAATGTGACTTTAAAATCTGAGGTTGAGAGGTTGTCAAATGAGAGTGAGTCTCAAAAAGAGTCCATAGCCCATTTGGAAGTTTTACTTACAAAAAAGGACATCGAGCTTGAAAATGTCAAAACTGAGTTTTCTAAAACCAATGACACTTTATGTGGGTTAAATTCTGATAAACCCAAGCTTGATGGATTTTTTAAAATTGAAAAACCTGAAAAGAAAGGTTTAAGCTATGGTGCTCCTATTTTTGTCAAAGAGGGGGAGTGTCCTTCTAAAATTGAACATAAATCTCCTCACAAAAACAAAAGAAATAGAAAGAGGAGATATGTGTGTCACCATTGTTTTGCTCTCGGTCACATTCGACCATTTTGTTATAAGTTGAAACAGGAACTTGGCTTGGAGAAGACTGGTGGACACTTGAGCAGACAGTTGAGCTCACAACCTGCGCGTCAACTGAACAGACAACCCAAGGCAGAATCAAAAGCCACTTGGGTAAAAAAAAAAAAGACACCAAATGTCAGGTGGTGTTCACATCCTCTAAGAGCACTACTGAGGGATCCTGGTACTTTGATAGTGGCTGCTCCCGCCACATGACTGGATCACTTGAGAACTTTAGTGACTATGAAACTTTCAAAGGGGGAAAAGTCAATTTTGGTGGAGGAGCCCAAGGTAAGGTAATTGGCAAAGGTACGCTGAATGTTGATGGTCTGCCCAACTTGCATAATGTCTTGCATGTTGATGGGTTAAAGGAAAACCTAATTAGCATAAGCCAATTGTGTGATGATGATTTACATGTCAAGTTTGATAAGAAGATCTGTAAGGTCTTCGATGATTCAAATAGATGCGTTTTGAAAGGTGTAAGATCCTCTGATCATTGTTACAAGTTGGTTGAAAATCATTCATGTTTTAATTCAATTTTTGATGATGCTCATGATCTTATTGTCAATTGTGTTTAGAATTGTATTACAGGTTGCACTTGGGAGCCTGAACAGATTAATGATGAATCTAAACAGAAGAGTACAAAAGAATCTGCATATTTAACACTTGTGAGGTCAGTTGACAGACCAGATGAACGGTCAACTGCCATGACAGATGGTCAGATAGCAGCAGATTCCAGTTCAGATTCTGAAATCAATGAAGATCATGAAAGCAGAGGATCTGATCCTGCTGCAAGGATACATGGAGATCATCTAACTTCCCAAGTCATTGGGGGAGTGGATGAAAAGAAAAAACCAAGAGAAAAGAATGTCAATCACCGTGACCTTGCAAGTTTGATGAACATGAACTCGGTGGACCGCCAGGAAAGTTCATCTTGTTTTGTTGACAATGACGAATCTGATTCAGAGGTATTTTTTATGGCACTTGAGGGGGAGATAATCATTGATTCCATGTGACGCCCCAAATAATCGATCCATATTGCATGTATATACAATTAGCATTTTATGAATTATGTTATTATTATTGAATATATCATTTTAATAATTAATGAGTACTTTATTTTGAGACGTAGGGAGTAAATATAGTTGAGTTAATTGATAAATAGGCATTTACGTGTAAGGACACAATTTTTTAAGCACTTGTTTGGTTGCCACTAGACACTAGTTATAATTAATTATTTTTTTTAAAAAAAAAAGGAAAAGTTAAAGAAGGGTGAAGCTGCCAGCAAGTAAATTTTGAAGCATGTGGTGTAAGTAAAATAGAAAATACTTCATTTTCTTTTGTGTGACTCATCTCCCACCCAATATTGTCAAGCAACACTAAATCACTTAGCCAGCCTGTGAATACCTCTCTTCTCAATCGGTTCTTCATCTATCTACACCTATTAACAGTGAGAGAAGGAGAGAAAGAACAAGAAAAGAAATTAAGTGAAATTACAAGTATATAAAAGAGAGAAAGAAGATAGGCTGGAAGGTAGAAAAATAAATCTCCAAACTTGGTAAGCTTGTGTTTTTTTTTTAATTATTATATAGCTTGCTGCAAATATGTGTTTGATTTTTGGTTTGAGTGTGTGTTTTCTTATACGTGTGTGTGTGTGTGTTTAAATGATACTAGAAGTTATTAATTGAATTTAGATTGTGGTTTGATATGGTATATGGCGGGTTTGAGATGAGATCATCTGTACCACAATCTGTGTACCACTTGTGTGCCACAAGTGATCTGACGGCTATGTATCATTTGTGATATTATAATTATCTCAATCTTAATAAGATATAGGCATTGGATCACTTGTGATATACAATGGTACACCAAAAGTGGTACAGGGGATTTCCTCTCGGCGGGTTTATGCTTAATTTTGCATATTAACTGTTGATTTAAGATATTGGTGTCATATGAAGCAATTGAGAATTTTGTGGCTGGATTTGTAGCTCAACGATGGTTGTTGGGCTGAGTTTTTGGGGTTCAAGAACACCATTTACAAAAAATTGCAATTTGGTCACTCTGGTTCAGAAATATTACTGATTGGTCCCTATTAACTTTAATTAAACTTGTCAATTTCTATTCATTCATAACTTGGTTCATTATTAAATGGAATGTTATGATTTTTGAGTCCATTTTGACTATATTTTCAAGCTCTTTCTGATGGAGTTAATTTCAGAGGAAAGATATTTATACAAGTTGTTTTAGAAATTCGTTTTCTTGCAGCAGTGCAGAGTAATGATATTAGGAGTAATTGTTAGTTTGGAAAATTCATATTTAATTCATTCGGAATCGAAATAAAGTGATTTTTAAGTCCAACTTGACTAACTTTTCGAGAGCTTTTCGATGAAATAGGTTTCAGAATCAGAATAGTTGTAGTTGTTCCCAGAATCTCTGTTTTCGCAGCAGTCCATTGTGAATGAATTTAAAAGTCCGCTAAGTATAGGAAATTCATAATTAAATCATTCGGACTCGGAATCTAGTGATTTTTGGGTCTAAACTCATTAGCTTTTAAAGAACTTTCCAATGAATTGGTAACATGGTACCAAAATTCTATAGGTAATTGTCAGGTTTAAAATGTTTGTGGCTGCGTTTATGATATGTCTTTGTTACTGTCATAATTTATCCATTTGAACTCGGAATTTGACAGTCCTTGAGTCTAAATTGATTGCTTTTCAGAGTACGTTCTATATGTGATAGTTAAGAATGTACTGGTAGTTATTTGCTCAGTAATGATATAGTTGTTATTATGTTCACATAACTTGTTATGAATTATTAATATTTGGATGCATTTTAATGGATACTAACTCTTGTACTATTTATGTCTTTGTTATGTTAGATTGGAACGGATAAGTTGATTTGAGTACTTTGTTTTGGATTAGCTCGGATTTGAGGTAAGGGTCTTGTTAACCTAGTTACCTTTCAGTCTTTGTCTTCTGAAATATTGGATCAGTTTGCTTTGTTATTCGTGATCTTTTATTGGATCAACTCATTTGGATTCTGTTATTCAGTTTTGCTACTCTGCCATTTACACTTTGAGTATCTGACTTCTGAATTCCTCAACAAGAGATGACTTTAACACCGGATGTTATATCTGCGGCTCCTAGTCATAGTATTATCTGCAGACGATACTATGGCGAATAGTCGATTTTGACTCTGGGCATTTGGCCAGCTCTAGTGTAATGGATATTGACATCGGAACTTTGATTCAGAATTTGATTCATTTATAATCTGTCACACCTCCTTTATATACTGGGTGGTAGGGTTGGTTATTGCTTTCAGTTCTTGGTTGGGTTTTCTATACAGTGCCACACCCTTGTGTTGGCAAGTCTCTTACTGGGCAAATTGTGCTCACCCTTTCCGTTACCCTTTTCCCTTCCAGGTGGAGTGTCGTTGAGACGTGAAGGTTTTGCATTAGAGTTGTGAAGCTTGAATGGGACTTACTTCTTTTGGATACATGTATTGGTTTCTTTTTTTGCTATGTAGATAACTTTTGTAAAGTTGTTACAGATTTAGAGTTTGTAAATATTTAAGACTGTTCAGGTTGAGTTTTTGGTCAGAGGATAGTTGCTCTGATGTACTCGCTTCGAGATTTTGAATTGTATCATTTCTGTTTGTTTATAAGATGAGGAAAAAAATCCAGTTCTCATTTTGAGGTTCTGATTGATATTCGGTTTCGTTCGTCACTTCTCGAGGTCTGTGCAATGTCGGACTTCGGGGCGTGACATTCCAAAAGCACAAATTTTTGTTGTTTGAATCTTGAAAATGAGTTGGGTTCATGGGATAATAGGGAACAAACTTTTGTGCTACTGTCTGCTGTTGAATCACAATGTGTAACAGTTGGTAGTAGGTGCACTAAACTTTTGTGGATGAACAAATTGCTCAAAGACAATGGAATCAAAGTCAAAACTTTATTTGTGTTTTGTGATGCTAAGGGTACCATAGAGATTTTAAAAGGCCCCGTTCAAAGTTCTACTCCTAAGCATCTTGATTTTAGGCTTCACTGTGCTAGAAATATTGTTGAACAAAAAATCATTAGTCGTCAATTTGATAGAAATAACAAACGACTAAATGACATTTTCATAAGGCCTTTGTTTCTCGAGAGATGTTTTTCTCTCGGTGTGTGTGAGTTCAGTTGATCGCACAAGTGTGCGGACAATTGTCTGCATCTCTGTATAATTGTATATTAAAAAAAAAAAAAAAAAAAAAAAATTGCATTCATGCTTTGCACGATTATCTCTTGTGATCACTTGGTTGACTTATTCCCGTGGCTCTGTGTTTTACCCTTGAATGCGAGACCCTTCTTAACCTGATAATAAAAATTATCTTGTGAATTCCTTCGTGTTGTTTATCATGGAGTGGACACTTAATCTAAGGTTACGGGAAAAACAAGCTGCCTACTCATTTAGGATAAATGCCGACGTTGTACAAAAATACATCACTTGAGGAAAAAATTATGGTGACACTGTATTGTGAGAGTGAAAAGCTCCTCCCTGAAACTGATTCAATGCCTCAAAAGGAAGTATTCTAGAGGCTACATGATTGAAGGACATCTCATTGAATTCTTGTGAGTTAAAACCGGGCCATTGGATATGTTGACCATACCATGTCACACCTAATTGAGATTAATCTCCACTATGTGTGCTTGTTAGGAATAACTCAAAATTAGGAATTTTTTTGGCCTCGTGAAAATTTCATTTTGTTGATTATTATTTTCATCAAATTGTAGGCTAATCATTTCTTGGTTAACAATATGTTTAATGAGTGTGTGCCCAGGTTTATATGCAAAATAAATCTGAACAAGACAATCTTTGGGGCTCAAGTGGAAATGATATTCTATGGTATTGCAATGAGCCACAAAATCCGGATAAAATTTTGGTTTTTGAATTCATGTTCTTTGGCCAATTTGATCCTCCAAAAGGTTTGGTCACCTTGACTGTGTATGTTTCCTAGACCAAGTGAACTTCTCTCCAGCCATAATCACCAACAATTCTCTCTCTAGATTTTTTTTTGTGAGAATGTCGTCCCAGCAGTTGTCTCTCATGTTGTTTTGGAAGTTGTGTGCACACCTCTGCACTCAACTGGTTGCACAACTGTGCAGTTTTTTTTCTCCAGAAATCTGTAAGTATTGTATTCTTCCACTTTTTCCTCTGCCTCTGATCCTCTGAAGCTGCAGCTCTGATCATAATTCATAAAGGGGTTTCTTGAGATATTTTCATGAATGCGCGCACATTTTTTTTGAAAATATCTAATGAAAAGGGGGAGAATAGGGAAATAGTCAATCAATGGAGGAGATGATCATCAATGGAGATGCAGAAGATGATCATCAAGAGAGATATAATCCATTTAGGGGGAGTTTCTAATGCAGGGGGAGAGATTGTGGTGTCCAATTAAGGGGGAGCAAGCTCGAGTTTCCTAATTCCGTGAATGAAGATGAAGTGATGTTCAATGGGTGAAGATTGAGGCTTGAGTATCTTGTGCTATCTTTGCTTATGCAGGTTTTAAATCAGAACCACAAAAATAGGGGGAGATTGAAAGAGTATGAAATACTCTTAATATCTTTTTTATTTTTGTATTTCTGATTTATATTTTATGTAATTATGGTTTCTATATTTTCTTTATATACTTTGTTTATATTTTAGTTAGTTGTAATCTATCTTAGGTAGGTTTATTTTATGGTTATTATATTTTATATTTATCTTTACTAACCTACTAACCTTTTCATGTCAAAGTGTATATTTTATTTAGGACTCTTTGTTGATAAGGAATGAAGTGTAGGATACTTTACTTGGAGAGGATTCTAGCCATTATAAAAGGAGAAGCCAGCCACATACATTGGGACGGATTCTCCAGCCATTTGAGTGACCAAAAAGAACTCATCTTATTCTCTCTTAGAGTCCTTCTTGTCCTTGAAGTATTTTGTGTTCAATCTCCATAGTCTTCAAGGTTCTTTGCAATAGTTCTTGTATTGAGAATATATATTGCTTTCCTCTTTGGCCTTGAAGCTTTAGTGATTTAATTCTTTTAATTCTTCAAGGTTGTTTTTGTGTTTGGTTTGTTCTAGGAGTCTAGAACACATTTTGTCTTTTTATAATTTTTATTTCTTTCATTGTAATCCTTTGTTAACTTGTATTCTGCAAGTTTTTGATTAATAAAAGTTTTCCAGCAAGCATAGTCTTGCTGAAGTGTTTAATTCGTGTTTTAATTTATGCCACTGCGTTTTTACGTAATTATGATATTCTGCCTGTGGTCAGTTGTCGTGCCAGTTGTTAAGACACTTGTGATAGTATTCTCAGATCACAACTGGTCATTCCCAGAAAACAGTCCTAGCTGCATATTTCTTTCAGAGATAAAAATAAATACACTATTATTTTATCCACATAAATTTGCTAGTATTTAAGAGGGTGGTTATTTTAGATGAATGAAAACAAAGAATTTGTCTAGGATAAAAGAAGTAATTTGTGAATTTAAAGACTCATCTTTCAAACTGCATATATTTCAATATTAATTCATTGTTATTTTTCAAATTTCAATTGTAATAAGAAATACAACAAAAGCTAAAATAAAGATTAATACAATTCTCCTAATTTGTAAGTTAGACATTTTGATTCATATATAATATATACTTATATTAAAAAAAATACGGTATCCTACTTTTATTAAATGAAAACATAAAGAAGTAAAATACAAAAACATTGACAAATTAGTTTTTGTGCCTAGCACGGATTACCCACCAGTGATAATGATGGAGGGTATGAGGATCAGAAAGATGTTTTGATTAGACTTGCTTTCAGAAAGTCATGCTCCCTCTGTCTCAAAAGGAATATTAAAAAAAGTCCAAATTTACTATTAATCAAGAAAAAATTAGATCCGCCGCTTCATACAGAACATGGGAGGAAGTACGTGGAAGTTTTCAAGTGCAAAAAATAGGAGTATTTGACACGCCCCAAGTCCCGGGATTCCCTAATAGAACCTCGAACCTGGTGCGCGTAATTAACAAGAAACAAGAAACTAACGGGAAACAGGAACAATACCTGTTAAAAACAAAACTGACATGATATGTATACTCAAGAGTAGGGAGCTAAGATAGCTCACACGAGTTCTAGACCAAGAAAATTAAAACCAAACAAGGTTACATACAGCGGAAGACATGCCTAGCAAATAAGCTGGCATCAAGAACTGTCTAGGGACAACAAATACTACCCCAATACAAGCCCAGAGTTTAATTAACTCATACAAGATCGTCCTTACCAAAATATAAAAGGACTCTAACTTCAACAAGAATATCCTGCTGAGTAAATTCCCAGCTAAGTCGAGCCTCACTGCGTACTATCCCCTGCTTTCCTGGGGGGGGGGAAACAATTAAACAAATAAAGGGTGAGATAAATCTCAGTAAGCTATTAACATGCAACTATATGTCATGTTATCATGCAATACAAGTAGATACTCAAGTAATCATATATCAAGTATCATCAAGTAACAAGTATAGGAGAGGCTAAGCCAACTCAACAAGTAATCAAGCTCAAGATATGATCAGGTAACAAGTAGTCAAGTAGTGTGAGAGGCTAGACCAGCTCACAAGATGCACATAGGCCTATCACGCATTGTACCTGAATCCTTCCTTATTTCTCCCAAGAATACCATTTGTTGTCGATGCTTTGCTAGCTGAGGACAACCAAGAACAAGAACAGGAACTGCTGTGCGGTATATAAGAAGACCTGGTAACCAGTGTCATCCACAATAACAAGATCCACGTGGTGAACAGGACAGGAGTACAGTATATAAGAAGACCTGGTAACCAGTGTCCTCCACAAGAACAAGATCCACGTGGTGTTCAGTACAGTCGCATTCACTTAGGTCAGGCTTATTGCTCTAACCAGTGAAGCTATGCCCTTACCATGGCCAGTAGTAAGGGGTCGGGCGGAAATACATAGGGACCCGATTGTCACTTAAACCCCAGCTCTCGCGACAAGCGTGAACCTATATATTTTCGAACAAGCAAGGAGAACCAGCTGGACTCACACAAGAAGGTACAAGTAGATATTTACTTGAACTACGGGAACAGAACTCAGTCCCTTATTAGTGGACTGTTCTTTATGCACCATGTAATCATGTATCATGTGCTCACGAGAATATGCACCATGTAATTATGTATCATGTGCTCACGAGAATACAAGTACACGTACGCAATTATTGCGAATACCAATCAAGTTCAACTATGGCACGTAAGTGTCCATGTAACACGATCAATCCAAGTTAGGGTCTATTAATAACAGACCTCAATCACGTAGTAGGGTATATCACTTTGTCACATGCCAAGTTTGCACGTACATATTCATATCACGTTTAACACATTAAAGTGTCTATCACGATACCCTTACTATCAAATAGAGCCCAATACCTTAGACTCTAAACATGTAGTAGAATAGGTCACATCATACCTAATCACAGTCATATCTCACGTATATGTATCGTTATTAATCGAATACATTTTCTAACACATATTGTGTCCTGTAGTTATTCTTATTACTTAAATCGTAATATTCACGATTATATGAATTATCTTCATATTACACTAGTCCCTATTTTCTTCAGGAACCATTTCAAGACAAGATATCTTCTTTATATTTTATATACTTCATTGAGTATATACACGATTAAAAACTAAATCAATTACACTTTAGTGCTTATTTATAGCACTTCCAATATACACGTATCAAGTTCAAGTATGTAGTAGAGTTAATCATTCTCTATCTAGTTTCATAACCCACTTCTTTGGTTATTCATACCATGTACCAATAAATCAAGAAGCCACATTCTATCAAGTAACTATATGCAAGATTTGCATATACACATCAAGACTCTTTCAAGTTTATTACCATACACCTATATTGGTGTCAAGGCACGTACAAGATTTTGTAATCTTATATTCAAGTCTTAATCCAATTATTTGGATGTTCAAGTCATGTACGAGATTTTATTGTCTTATACTTCAAGTTACTGTCTCAACTTAAGACATTCAAGACATATACAAGATTTTATCATCTTATATCCAAGTTCTCAATCCATTTCTTTGGATGATTAAACATGTACAAGAATTAATTATCTTATACTTCAAGTTCAAGCTAAAAAGATGAACTATACCACTCATACTTACAAGTTCTTAATCCCCTATATAGGATATTCAATCTTAAGTCATTGTTTGAATGCCCCTAAGGTGCACAATCATTAACTTCAAGACAAGCAGAACACATACGTGCTTGTTCATAGCCCTTTCAAGACATATAAAAGAGTTGTTACTCTTATACTTAAGTTCTCATTTGAGTTCTATAAGTGTTCATGTACAAGACTAAGTTCTCATTTTAATTTAATGAGTAATCATGTTCAAGACTCACTTCTGATACTCCTAAGGTATCACAATACTTACTAGGACATCTTATCTTAAGGCTATATGCCTTAACAAGGGTTATTTCCAACTTATATAATCATTGAACAAGTTTTACAATTTTCAGGACATATGGGCGGCCGCACAAAATGGTATGGGCGGTCGCCCAAAATCAGGCTTTCCAAGAACAAAATACTTCAGATAGATGGGCGGTCGCCCAGCCCAAAATGGGCCGTCGCCCATGGCCCAAAAATGCCAAAATCCGAATTCTTTCCTAGGTTAAATAATTTTCCGTCCCAAGCGTAGGAGTAACTTTTATTAACTCTTAGGCAATACCCAAAACATTATTTCAGGCTCAATTCATTTCTTTTACCGTCCCATAAATAATAGGACAATTTCATTTTATTCCAATTTAATATTTCACCGTCCCCAAAAGTATAAATACAATTTTATATTATACTACCATATCCATTTAGAGATACTTCCATTCATTTCCCCGTACCACAAATAATGGTACAATTTTTCTAATAATATTTAAATCAAGTTACTATTTTACCGTCTCACGAATAGGAGTACAATTTTCCTATTAATCTTTTAACAAACCCAGGAGGCTTCAAGTTTCTTTCATACATACGCAGTATATTTATACTCCCTTCGTCCCAATTTAACAAGTATCACAAAAATTGCTCAAAACACAATTTTAACAAGAACAAGTAGCGGGAATAACATATATGCATGTTATTACAAGTAAGGGGGAGTCAATAACTTACCTAGTCAAAAATCAAGTTGACCCAAATTAATTTCTGATCGGTCTGGAACGCTCTATTCAACGCCACGAATATTTATCCGGGACCGGAATCACGAACAGGGGAATAATTAATCGCGAGGAGTCGAGAATAGGGTAAAACTGGACTCCCTTCTATGGAACAGAGGAAAGAACGAGAAGTTTGAAGAAAAATGAATTGCCTTCCTCAGGCAACACACTTTATATACTTGGAACTTTCCAAGAATTGCTACTAGGCCCCTCAAGTTCTAACTTTGACAAAAATGCCCCTAAACTTTCAACTTTGATATTTAACCACCTTAATTTTCTAAAGTAATTAAATAATTAACTCAAATAAAATAGCATATAAATATGCTAGTCAAGAATTTAACAAATAAGTCAAATATTTAACGAGATTAAGGATGGGCGTTACATCCTCCCCACCTTAAAGAAAATTCGTCCTCGAATATTTACTAGATCAAGATTATAACATATATAATCAACAAGTAGGACTCGATCACATCAAGAATATACACATATACTCGTAATTAAGTATTACACATATACCCACAAATATTTTATGCAATCACGATACATCAATCATGACAATAAGACACAATAAAGTCATGCAGACTCGATTAGTCAATCCACTATATCGGTGAAACTTGACATATCCACTAGAAATAATAGGACTTGTCATATCCTCCAGATCACTGTAATACTAGTCAAATCCACTAGGCAATCTCAGATACTAAAGTCGTGGTTATCCATCGTTTCAATATTCAGAACTGACTTTACGTATATCAATCCATCGAAAAAATCCATCGAAAGATGTAGCTCTCAGTGTCGAATAATTAACGATAGAGCTGCCCTCAAAATTCATTAATGAATCTCTAACAAGATCAAGAAAATCTCAAGAACACACGTACCTTGGTTGTTTCCACTAATAGGTCAACACAGATACTCAATTCAGACATCCACTACAAGGTAGATATATCCTCTATCAAGAAATTCTCAAGTTGAATCTTCAACTGGTTTAACTCAATCGAGGTCAAGAACATTAATCCAGGTGTCAGCACTGTATTCGCACTGTAACAACTCAAGATAATCCAAGTTTCTCATCAAGAATGGATACATCCATCTGGTTTGGTGTAGAAACTCCACTGTCAATCACATAGGTTAAATACCCAGTACAATCTCAAGAACCCTTTCTAGACTTTCAATGCAGAACATAAAAGTTATGCATAAATCTATCATGCTCACATATATAGTCAAGCATACTAGCAGAGAATTAATTACCATCTATTGTGGTAAACAAGAATGACATAACATATAGAAAGCCAAATCATAACACGTAAGAGCCAAGCCATAACACGTATCACATCAATGTCCCATCTAGGTAACATGACCAAGTTAACATAGAACGTATAGGGTGTTATCACCCACACTTCTATCAAGCTCTTATACATAACGATATCAAGCATGTAGTCTCTTACTAGAGAATACACTTCTACGTAATTCACGAGATAAGGACAAGCATGCATATATAGCAAGAAACAATGTCCACAAGACAAGATAGATACGCCTAAGTCTTTAAAGACTCGCGCTCTCGATTCTCAAACCATCTAATCCAATTGGATCAACACTATCAACACCAGTCCTATGCCTGGTATAACAACAAGTAACGAAGCACTCGACGTTAGTAGCACACCCAAGACTAACCCAAGCTAGGCCATAGACCCTATCCAGGCTAAGAGCTAAACCATAGCTCTGATACCACACTGACACGCCCCAAGTCCCGGGATTCCCTAATAGAACCTCGAACCTGGTGCGCGTAATTAACAAGAAACAAGAAACTAACGGGAAACAGGAACAATACCTGTTAAAAACAAAACTGACATGATATGTATACTCAAGAGTAGGGAGCTAAGATAGCTCACACGAGTTCTAGACCAAGAAAATTAAAACCAAACAAGGTTACATACAGCGGAAGACATGCCTAGCAAATAAGCTGGCATCAAGAACTGTCTAGGGACAACAAATACTACCCCAATACAAGCCCAGAGTTTAATTAACTCATACAAGATCGTCCTTACCAAAATATAAAAGGACTCTAACTTCAACAAGAATATCCTGCTGAGTAAATTCCCAGCTAAGTCGAGCCTCACTGCGTACTATCCCCTGCTTTCCTGGGGGGGGAAACAATTAAACAAATAAAGGGTGAGATAAATCTCAGTAAGCTATTAACATGCAACTATATGTCATGTTATCATGCAATACAAGTAGATACTCAAGTAATCATATATCAAGTATCATCAAGTAACAAGTATAGGAGAGGCTAAGCCAACTCAACAAGTAATCAAGCTCAAGATATGATCAGGTAACAAGTAGTCAAGTAGTGTGAGAGGCTAGACCAGCTCACAAGATGCACATAGGCCTATCACGCATTGTACCTGAATCCTTCCTTATTTCTCCCAAGAATACCATTTGTTGTCGATGCTTTGCTAGCTGAGGACAACCAAGAACAAGAACAGGAACTGCTGTGCGGTATATAAGAAGACCTGGTAACCAGTGTCATCCACAATAACAAGATCCACGTGGTGAACAGGACAGGAGTACAGTATATAAGAAGACCTGGTAACCAGTGTCCTCCACAAGAACAAGATCCACGTGGTGTTCAGTACAGTCGCATTCACTTAGGTCAGGCTTATTGCTCTAACCAGTGAAGCTATGCCCTTACCATGGCCAGTAGTAAGGGGTCGGGCGGAAATACATAGGGACCCGATTGTCACTTAAACCCCAGCTCTCGCGACAAGCGTGAACCTATATATTTTCGAACAAGCAAGGAGAACCAGCTGGACTCACACAAGAAGGTACAAGTAGATATTTACTTGAACTACGGGAACAGAACTCAGTCCCTTATTAGTGGACTGTTCTTTATGCACCATGTAATCATGTATCATGTGCTCACGAGAATATGCACCATGTAATTATGTATCATGTGCTCACGAGAATACAAGTACACGTACGCAATTATTGCGAATACCAATCAAGTTCAACTATGGCACGTAAGTGTCCATGTAACACGATCAATCCAAGTTAGGGTCTATTAATAACAGACCTCAATCACGTAGTAGGGTATATCACTTTGTCACATGCCAAGTTTGCACGTACATATTCATATCACGTTTAACACATTAAAGTGTCTATCACGATACCCTTACTATCAAATAGAGCCCAATACCTTAGACTCTAAACATGTAGTAGAATAGGTCACATCATACCTAATCACAGTCATATCTCACGTATATGTATCGTTATTAATCGAATACATTTTCTAACACATATTGTGTCCTGTAGTTATTCTTATTACTTAAATCGTAATATTCACGATTATATGAATTATCTTCATATTACACTAGTCCCTATTTTCTTCAGGAACCATTTCAAGACAAGATATCTTCTTTATATTTTATATACTTCATTGAGTATATACACGATTAAAAACTAAATCAATTACACTTTAGTGCTTATTTATAGCACTTCCAATATACACGTATCAAGTTCAAGTATGTAGTAGAGTTAATCATTCTCTATCTAGTTTCATAACCCACTTCTTTGGTTATTCATACCATGTACCAATAAATCAAGAAGCCACATTCTATCAAGTAACTATATGCAAGATTTGCATATACACATCAAGACTCTTTCAAGTTTATTACCATACACCTATATTGGTGTCAAGGCACGTACAAGATTTTGTAATCTTATATTCAAGTCTTAATCCAATTATTTGGATGTTCAAGTCATGTACGAGATTTTATTGTCTTATACTTCAAGTTACTGTCTCAACTTAAGACATTCAAGACATATACAAGATTTTATCATCTTATATCCAAGTTCTCAATCCATTTCTTTGGATGATTAAACATGTACAAGAATTAATTATCTTATACTTCAAGTTCAAGCTAAAAATATGAACTATACCACTCATACTTACAAGTTCTTAATCCCCTATATAGGATATTCAATCTTAAGTCATTGTTTGAATGCCCCTAAGGTGCACAATCATTAACTTCAAGACAAGCAGAACACATACGTGCTTGTTCATAGCCCTTTCAAGACATATAAAAGAGTTGTTACTCTTATACTTAAGTTCTCATTTGAGTTCTATAAGTGTTCATGTACAAGACTAAGTTCTCATTTTAATTTAATGAGTAATCATGTTCAAGACTCACTTCTGATACCCCTAAGGTATCACAATACTTACTAGGACATCTTATCTTAAGGCTATATGCCTTAACAAGGGTTATTTCCAACTTATATAATCATTGAACAAGTTTTACAATTTTCAGGACATATGGGCGGCCGCACAAAATGGTATGGGCGGTCGCCCAAAATCAGGCTTTCCAAGAACAAAATACTTCAGATAGATGGGCGGTCGCCCAAGGCCCAAAAATGCCAAAATCCGAATTCTTTCCCAGGTTAAATAATTTTCCGTCCCAAGCGTAGGAGTAACTTTTATTAACTCTTAGGCAATACCCAAAACATTATTTCAGGCTCAATTCATTTCTTTTACCGTCCCATAAATAATAGGACAATTTCCTTTTATTCCAATTTAATATTTCACCGTCCCCAAAAGTATAAATACAATTTTATATTATACTACTATATCCATTTAGAGATACTTCCATTCATTTCCCCGTACCACAAATAATGGTACAATTTTTCTAATAATATTTAAATCAAGTTACTATTTACCGTCTCACGAATAGGAGTACAATTTTCCTATTAATCTTTTAACAAACCCAGGAGGCTTCAAGTTTCTTTCATACATACGCAGTATATTTATACTCCCTTCGTCCCAATTTAACAAGTATCACAAAAATTGCTCAAAACACAATTTTAACAAGAACAAGTAGCGGGAATAACATATATGCATGTTATTACAAGTAAGGGGGAGTCAATAACTTACCTAGTCAAAAATCAAGTTGACCCAAATTAATTTCTGATCGGTCTGGAACGCTCTATTCAACGCCACGATATTTATCCGGGGCCGGAATCACGAACAAAGGAATAATTAATCGCGAGGAGTCGAGAATAGGGTAAAACTGGACTCCCTTCTATGGAACAGAGGAAAGAACGAGAAGTTTGAAGAAAAATGAATTGCCTTCCTCAGGCAACACACTTTATATACTTGGAACTTTCCAAGAATTGCTACTAGACCCCTCAAGTTCTAACTTTGACAAAAAGGCCCCTAAACTTTCAACTTTGATATTTAACCACCTTAATTTTCTAAAGTAATTAAATAATTAACTCAAATAAAATAACATATAAATATGCTAGTCAAGAATTTAACAAATAAGTCAAATATTTAACGAGATTAAGGATGGGCGTTACAGTATTATAATGTCGTAGGTTTAGAAGTGAATTATGAAGGCATTTACGACAATGATTATCCCCGTCCGGTAAGATCAAAGCGGGGCCAAGACAAAGATAATTTCGAGTACACTGAGGTAACGAAGATGCGTGGGCTCCCTTTCTCTCTATTACGAAATACTATGACATACTCCCTCAGTTCCATTTTAAGAGTCAAAAAATTCTTAAAAGGGCATCCCATTTTAAGAGTCAAAATCTTAAAATTGAATGTGAGTCTTACATGTCATACTCACAACAATCGGGTCCCGCTATTTTGAGTTGTTTCCTTCAACACCGGATGAATCAAGCACCATGAAATAGGCCATCATATTTTATGTGTTCATGCTTCCAATATTAATTAATGGAGACAACCCTGATTTGAAATCAATCGCCCAAGATTTTAGTACATACAGTATATATTTTCTTGAAATACGTAGTGGAGCTTTAATCGACTTTTTTGTAGAATCAAATAAAGAACCGGAAGACTGATTTAAGCTCTACTACAAGTAGGGATGGCAATTTTACCGAACCCGATCCGTATCCGAGACAATCCGACCGGGGATGGGTGGGTTTGGTAATAGATTTTCAAAATCCGGCGGATTCGGATACAGGTTCGGATTCTGTCTGAGATCCATTTGTATCCGACCCGAACCTATTAGGTTTGTAAAATTTTACTACTACCCCCCTCACGTTACAGAAATATACACATAACCCTCCTTATATAAGAAAAAAAATAGGTTTAGGATTATTTTTCTTCTCAGATCGGCACAACGCCGACTCCCCTCTCTCTCTCTCTCATCGCTCACGTCGTTCCCTACTCTCTCTCTCTCTCGCTCGTCGGCCATCGCAATTGCCGTTCCCTACTCTATCTGCGCTCGTTCCCGACTCTCTCTCTCTCTGTGCGCCGGCGCCGTTCCCAACTCACTCTCTATGCGCCGTTCATGTTGCCTGTGCTGCCGGTGCCATGGTTTCGTTCCGTCGAAGTCTACTACTACTACATCTCCAACGAATTTAATCTATATTGAGGTAATCTAACAATTCTTAGCCATTGAATTTCAGTGTTTGTTTGTTTTGTTTGATTTCCCAAATTCCCCCAAATCTGTCAAACCTAGGGTTTTCTGGCGTTTACTTGAGATGCTCTTGTTAAATCATCATAAAAAAAAGACTGTTAAATCATCATAAAAAAAAAAGAAAAAAAAATTGGGCGGATCTTACGGGCGGATACGGATTCGCGATAATCGGATACGGGCGGGTTCGGATACGGGGTCAACAACCTCGGGTCGGATACGGGTTTTGCGATATCCGGCTCGTATCCGACCCGTTGCCATCCCTAACTACAAGTATATTTGTAAATATCTCATAATAAAACCCTTCTTCCATGTGTGAAAGACTTCGTCTAACCCTTCTCTTACCTTCTATATGGTATCATAGCAAAAAGATCCACATGGGGCTTATCTGCCAAAACCCTAGCCGCCCACCCTATCTCCACCCTTCACCCGCTAACACCACCACACGCTTCCGCCACCACCTTCAAAACCCACCACTAAACACCACCCTCGGCAAACCCTAGTCGCCCCTCTTTATCTCTCCACCATTCGCTTCCGCCATTCTACCAAAAAAAAAAATCTTCTTTTTGTTTTAACCTCCTTAAAACCCAAAAACCCATTCCGCTCAACCAATTTGTTTTTTTTTTCTTGCCATTTTTTCCCTCACGGTAAACAACGTTTCCTCCAAATCTTAACCCATGACTCTCTCACCTTCAGTGGCCAACTCCTAATATTTCCCTCCTTGCTCTTAAAAATAACCCACAAAGACCCTTGCAACAACATGCCCACTCATATCCTGTTTATCATATTTTTTTCTTTTTCATCAAGTTTATTTTTGGGTTAATGACAATTTAGGGCCTGAACTCCAGAGGGTGCGTCTAAAAGGGGCCTGGGTTTTTTTCTCGCTAGATCAGGGCTCAATATCTAAATTTTTCGGCAGTTAAGGGCTTTTTGACGGAAATCGTTAGAAAAGTCAGTTAAGTGCCATGTGCCGAGCACGTGATCGACTAAATGGATGGGTTTGTAATGATATTAGTTAGTAAGGGCTTTAGTGAAATTTTTGAAACTCAAAAGGTTTAAAAATGAAATAAATATTTTTTCTAAATAATCAAGTATATAATAAAATAAGTAATTAGCATATATAAAATAAATTTATTAAAAAAATAAAATTTATTAAACAAATTAATCTAATAGCTATATTAAATATAAAAGGATTTAGATTATTTTCTAAATAATAAATTTAAAATAAAGAAAATTATAAATAAATTTAAATTTTATTCTATGAACATAATAAATTACTTTTTACATTCACCAAATTAAAACAACATAAAATAATTATCACTATTTACAATGGAAAGCTTTTATTACTTTTTTATTAGTAGGACCCACTTGAAATAGGACATCCAAAAATGGAAAGCTTTTATTATTTTTTTATTAATAGGACCCACTTGTCATACTCATGACTTCTTTTCATTTATTATTCCCCACCCATTTTCTCTGTCCTTCATACTCACAACACCTACTTTTCAAACAATTTTTTATAATAAAAGATTATTATTCCTTTATCTCTGATGTCGGACCAAGAATCCTATTTCGAATGGGACGGAGGGAGTATTATAGATACTTAATATTATTATACAACATTTTAAAAAAATAGACTTATTAAAATATATAAAAAAAAAATCCACATTCTTATTTAAAATGATTAATTAAAATTTAATAGAAACTTTAACAAAGTAAATTTAAAAAAAAAAAAAAAAACACAAACCCAGCAAGAACAAGAACAGTAAGCCTCCATCGCTCAGACCATCCTCACCAAAAAAAAAACCAAAATTCCTCCCCCAAAAATGCACAAAATCCCATCATCGTCAACCCTAGGCCCATGAGGCTTAGACATTTCAAAATCCTTCTTCAAACGCATCCAAAACACCTCCCCATCGATCCCCTCTACCCGCACCACCAAAATCTCCGTCATCGGCGTCGGCAATGTCGGCATGGCCATCGCTCAGACCATCCTCACCCAAGACCTCGCCGACGAGCTTGCCTTAGTCGATACAAACACAGACAAGCTCCGCGGCGAGATGCTTGATGGCGAGATTTAGGGTTTTTGGAGAGGTTGAGGGGGAAGGGTAAGGAACAGGAGAGTACTGGAGGGGTTTACGGTGAGGGAGCTTGGATTTGGGAGTGGTGGTGGTGGTGATGGAGGAGGAGAGAGATGCGGCGGCGGAGGTGGGGAGTTGAAGATCGCCGGAGAAGATGATGTGAGACGCGAACTCGCCGGCAACGGGGAAACAGAGAGAAGAGGGATTGGGTTTTTTTTTTTGGTCAAAATCAATTGACTTTCTCCTCCAATTTGTAATTTTTTTTTGTTGGCCAAATCAAATACACTTTGAAGTCCTTCAAATTTTAAAATTTTCACTAAAGTCCTTCATTGCTAATATCAATTACAAATACATACATTTTGACGATCACGTGCTCGGCACATGGCACTTAACTGACTTTTCTAACGATTTCCGTCAAAAGCCCTTAACTGCCGAAAAATTTAGATATTGAGCCCTGATCTAGCCAAAAAAAAACCCAGGCCCCTTTTAGACGCACCCCCTGGAGTTTAGGCCCTAAATTGTCATTAACCCTTTATTTTTTATCCCTTCCTCTCTTTTTCTTTAAGAATCTTGAAAATTAATTCTCATAACTTCTCCATGTTGTCCTACTACCCCAAATAATTAGACATGTCCCTCTCTATCTCTCTCGTGCATCTCTTCTTTTCTCCCCTCTCTTTGTTGACCAAGAAACTATTATCCCATACACCTAATGCCAAATTATGTATCCCTCATACTTCTCCAATAACAATTTATATAAAATTGTTATTAAGACTTTAAAAATATAAATAAAATGTCTAAAAAACTAAATACACTGAGGAAATGTTAAAGAGTCTTTCCTCAATTTTGGTTAAGGTAATTTGTAAATTGGTAACCTGAGTTTGTCGAAAACTTGCAATCCCCAATCTAAAAGTTTAATTTTGCAAATTGGTTATCTAAGTTTGTTAATTTTTTTGCAATGTAGTGACTAAACTAACTTTCTGTTAATTTTTTGACAGACCTAAACACTTGTACAACGCACATGACTTTTTAAAAGGGCAATCATGTCCATTTTCGGACCTAAACACATTTGCAATGTGGTGATTGAGTTGCACACCTCCAAAAATTAACAGGAATGCCCTTTTAAAAAGTCATGTGCGTTGTACATATGTTTAGGTCTGTCAAAAAATTAACGAAAAGTTGTTTTATTCACTACATTGTAAAAAATTGACAAACTTAGATAACCAATTTGCAAAATTGAACTTTTAAATTGGATCGACAAACTCAAGTTACCGATTTGCAAATAGCCCTTTTGGTAAAGAGCTCTTCTTTGGTTAACTTCTTGTCCAATCTTCCAGGGGAAAATATAGAAATATGCCCTCGTACTTAGGTCAAGGATGCAGATATGCCCTTAAACAAGTTAATTGTCATACTAGCCCCCGTACTTAAGAAAAATGAGTGGATATTTGGACACCGTCATCTTTCTGTCCAAATTTTAACGGAATTGCTGATTGAGCATCCTAGTTGGCAAGTAAAACTGAATACGTGGAAAAAAATTGTCCAAATGGATTTTGTTGAGTATGATGAGCTCAAAACTACGTCGTTTTGGCACTTAATAATAGGATAAAATTAAAATGTTTATTTACAAATAACACCCTCATAAATAAAAGGGTATAATTTGAAATATCTTCACACTAATTCACCAAATATACCGATCATCTTCCCTACTACAGCAAAAATCCAACATTTTCTCCACCATAAAATCCTACCATAAAAAAAAAACACCTACCTTGAAACCCATTTTGAATACTCCATTTCATTGAGCGAGAAGGTTCCCGAATCCATCTGAAGACTCTGGCCGGTCGAACTTTCCCAATTCCGGCGAACTCCATTGATTCCGACAAAGCTCTTTATAATTCCGACGAACTCCATTGCCCTCAACAAGATCTGGGCTCGCAAAATCATCTTCAGATGGGAACCATCTCCCTAAAAAGATTTGGGCTCAAAAAATCATCTTCGACTGCCATTGAAACTCGACCCCCGTTCTTCTTTTCACCGGCTCCCGTTTGCAACAACTCCAACTACACCCTAAACTCGACTGCCCGAAATCACTGCAACTACAACATTGAAATTGTAGCAACATACTCTTCTCATATCTATTTCAATTTTTCACAAATGGGGCTTTCTTTTTTGTTTGCTTTTTGTTAAACAATTTTGCCTTTGATTTGGGATTTGGAACTTGGAATTAAGACTTTTCAGATCTGTATTGCCTTGTGATATAAATTAACCTATCAATTTATTCAATTTTGTGATGTAATTTTTGATGGTGTTGTTGAATTCGGTGGTGGTGGCGGCGTTGATTTTTGTGGTGATGGTGGGTGACGGTGGTGTTGGTGTTGTGTTGGAGATGATGTGGGTTAGGATTATTAAGATGATTTGAGAAATTTTAACTGACTTGCTAACTGAAGTGGCAAAGAAAATGTGATTTCATCCATTATTTTACAATTATGTTAACTATTTAACAAACATTGACTCTATTTATCGAAACAACGTAGTTTCGAGCCTGTCATTCTCATCAAAATTCCAATTGGGCATTCTTTCCACATAGTTAATTTTACTTACCAACTAGGATGCTCAGTCAGCAATTCCGTTAAAATTTGGACGGAAAGATGAAGGTGTCCAAATATCCACTCATTTTTCTTAAGTATAGGGGCTAATATGATAATTAATTGCATAAGGGCATATCTGCGACCTTAACCTATGTACAGGAGCCTATTTCAATATTTTCCCAATCTGCCAGCCATTGATACACTTTTGAGCTAGTTGGCAGCAAAGCAATCACCAGCTAAGAACAACCGCTGATCCGTCCGCCGCCGCCGAAGATCATAATCCGAATAACCTTCAAACCCTCTACTCCAATTTCCGAGATTTCCATACCCAAATCCCCCAGTAGAAATCGAGATTCTTTCTCGGCTGCAATGGCCGAGAACGCCTACCCACCAATCGACCCAACTACCTTCGATTTAATCATCATCGGCACCGGCCTCCCTGAATCCACAATCGCTGCCGCCGCCTCCACCGCCAACAAATCCGTCCTCCACCTCGACCCCAACCCTTTTTACGGCTCTCACTTCTCTTCCCTCTCCCTCCCCGAACTCACTTCCTTCCTCCACTCCCACTCCACCACCTCCAGTTCTCTCCCTCAACACACTGACGACCCAAACCTCACTGCCGTCCCCGTCGCCACCCGCCCTCTGTACTCAGACGTCGAGGTAACAACCTACTCCGATTCGGTTCTCGAACATTCTCGAAAGTTCTGTTTGGATGTTTCCGGACCTAGGGTTTTGTTCTGCGCTGACTTGGCGGTTGACTTGATGTTGAAATCTGGGGCGAATAAGTATGTTGAGTTCAAGAATGTAGATTCCAGCTTGTTTTGGGATGGGGAAAATGGGGTTTTGAGGAGTGTGCCGGAATCTAGGAGTGGGGTTTTTAAGGATAAAACTTTAGGGTTTAGGGAGAAGAATCAGCTGAATAGCTTCTTCAAATTGGTGCAAGGGCATTTGGAAAGTAGTGGTGGTGATGATGAAAAGAGGATTTCTGATGATGATTTGGAGAGGCCGTTTGTGGACTTCTTGACTAAGTTGCAGTTGCCTCCCAAGATTAAATCGTAATTCCCACCTCTCTTTCACACACACACACACACACACAGAGGGCGGCTTGACTCGGGCATGCTCAGTTACAGCTCAACTCAATTTCCTTTCGTAATCTAACGCACACGCACAACAAGTTGCGAAGTGTTAGTAGAAAAGAATATAAGATTTGCACAAAACCACCCGAGTCTGCATTTTGTATCATGTTTTTGTTTTAGTAGATTGGTATATCTTTACATTACATAGGTTGCTGGTGAGATGCTTTTTATGGGCAGTTCAGTTCATCTTTTTAGGTATTCTAGTACTGTTTTGTTTGGTAACTCAATTGGAAAGTGACTTATGTGTTTATACCTCTGTAGAATAATTTTATATGCGATAGCTATGGCTGATTATGATCAAGATAGCACAGACCCCTGTAAAGATGTTCTCAAGACAAAAGATGGGGTTGATCGTTTAGTCCTTTATCACTCATCCGTTGGCAGGTTATTTCTACCCTTCATATATCATACGGAGTAGTTTATAATGCTTTTCTGACAGCAGTGCCATCAACTTTTATTAAAGGTTCCATAATCTGCATACAAATGTGAAAAACAGTAGGACCACAACCACGCTTAACAAGATGAGAAGTTGACACTACTAAATGCTGCTAATGTTCTTGAATATGAGATTCCATGAATGATAAATAAACGTGCGAATCAACTTTAGAACTAAACTAGCCTAGGATAGGAATAAAAAGAGAGATGAAGCTATCTAAGAAACTTCCCTTTAGAGCATTTTGAGTTCAAGAAGATACTTATGGGGCTTCTACTTCCTCAGAACTATCCCGAAGAGGCGGTTGAGCACTTATTGCAAATACTAGAGTATTTTACGACCAGGTGGAGAATTCCTAGAAGCCCCGACTCGGATAGTCTTATATATTCCCCAAGTCCGAAACACTGTTTCAACCTTCCACAATGACAGAAAAGGTTCTTACTTGTGAGCATCAGAATAAAAAACAAATTTAATTGAGTTGAGTATGTATAGCAACTTGTAGATAGAGTTGTTTCTAGGCAGTATTTATCAAAGCTATAGAGCTGAAGAGGCTTTTATCGACCACTAACATTGTGCTTCATACACGTTAGCTAAAATCATCAAGAGTTCTTGCTTCATTTATAAAATGTAGGCCAAAGGTATTTAGACGTGCTTCTTTCTAGGATCACAGCGGCCGAAAGAAGTGCTCAACATAAATCGATTTAGTGTTACTTGAATAGTTGAGCTGAATACTAATTGTCAATAATATAAATGCCTTGGCAAATCTTTTCAATTATTCTAGTTGGATGTACGTTTGTGCTTTCATCATGTTCTTTTTGGCTGTTTATGCAATATGAAAAACTTGTCCATTGTGATTTGTGCATATGGTACAAACATCCTGAATTCTTGAGTTTAAACAGCAGAAAGGTTGTAGCTTTGTAGGTGTTGCTTCTTAGTTTGATTATTTACCAGTACATCAGTGTATCATTATTCTGTTATGTTCCTTCTATCTTTAGGTTTACTAATGCACTTGGCGCATTGATTTACCCCATTTATGGCCAAGGAGAACTGTCACAAGCCTTTTGCCGCCGAGCGGCTGTCAAAGGATGTATTCATGTAAGTGCCAATGGGTATAATTCTTTCACATGTGCTATTGTGGTTGTCAATTGTGTAAAATTTATTGTTCCTGGTACATTTGAAGCTGGAGAGCAAGATGTACCTATTTGCTTGTACAATTATTGTATCATCATTCTTGTCAATATTCTTTCTACTACTATCATCTTAATATATATTTTGGCATTCTGCAATCAGTTATAGTAGTTTAAGCCTGTAAATATTCCATAAATATCCGAAGCTCATAAACAACAGTTTTTAGAAAATGTTTTCGAAACTTCTACTGTCTGTGAGCTGTGCTGTTTGGACTGATTGCTTTCCAATTTTCCCTTTACTATCATGTTATGAAGTTGTTACCTCTAAAGGGAGTGTGCATTTTTATTTTATTTTTGCTATTTAATCAGACTTTTTTTTTTTTTTTTTTCCGGGCCAAATTACATTTATCCCCCCAAAGTATCCACCCAATCCCACTTTGCACCCCAGTTTGAATAGTCGGTATGTCTGGTACCCAATGTTTAAATTATCCCACTTACCACCCTGGCTGTAACGGACGCTAACGGAAAAATGCCATGTGCAGTGCACATTATTATTTTTGTGTGCAATTACTTGCCTACCCTAACATGAGCTGGTCCATAGATAGAAAAAGAAAAAGAAAATGAAAATGAAAAGAAAAAGAAAAAGAAAAAAGCAAAAAGCAAAATGAAAAAAAGAAAAAAGAAACTCTCACGTCTAATTCGCAACCCAGGCACTACCCCATCCCACCTCGGCCAACACCCCCACCTCCGACCGGCCTCCCTTTTCTTCACTGCCCAGCAACAAGCAATTTTGATTCCGATTTCAACTAGTTTTGAATTTTGCACAACTAAAATCTGGGTTTGACTTCGTTTGATTTACTTTGGGGATGGAGGACTTCAATTCGTTCATGCTTTGGAAAGCTAACTTGGGGTTGAATACTTGAATTTCATAAATTTGAAACCTAAATCTGGGTTTTGATCTTCGGTCTTTTGATTTTTCGAGTTTTTATCAATTTTCGATCTCTTATTTTCAAGATCCGGGTTTCGATTTTTATTTCAGGTCTTTGAATTTGAAGGATTTTGGACTAGAAAGCAAAAGCATAAACGAATTGAAAACAAGATCTGGGTTTCGATTTATGATTTTAGGTCTTTGTATGTGAAGGATGCGACTGCAAACTTTGGGTTTGGGTATAAAGGATTTTCAATCAATAGCCTGAGGAAAATGGAATACGGTTTGGGGTTGTGTTTCGAATTTTATACTTTAGGTCTTTGCAATTGAAGGATTTTCGACTACAAATCTCTCTCTCTTTTTTTTTTTTTTTTTTTTTTTTAAGGATTTTCTGATTTTTGATCTTTGATTTTACTTGAGTATATGAAGAATGTGATTTTCCATGGTTGTTTGGTGGTGGTTTAGGCGCAGCAATGGTGGCATGGGTGGTGGCAGAATGAAGAAGAAGATTTGAGATAAATTTAAAGCTGAATGACATTTAAGCCCTTATATCTTTTACTTAAGTACAAAATTACCCCCCACATGACAAGCAGGGTTGCAGGATACTCTCACAATGGCATCGAATCGCGTATCGATTCCGGTTCGATACCGAATCGATACGTCGGAATACGCGAATCGTTATCTTCGGTTCATGTTCCGATACCTTGAAAAATCTGTTTGAATTCGCAATAAGTGAATGCTGTACATTAACTTGTTATCCTTTCCAAGGATAAGTTCAAAACAGCTATAGAAACTGAAAAGCCACAATGCTATTATCAAGGAGCTCTATGATCAGTCCCTCACTATAAATGCCTGTTGCTTGCCAAAGACTACTCCAACATACAAATCCTTTCCAAAAATCAAATTATACAACCAAATAAAGTCACTACAATTTCAAAATTAAAATATTGATTTTCTATGAGGAGTAAGTTTTATTACTCCCTCCGTTTCATAATACATGACGTTTTAGGAGCAATTTTTTTTTTTCCAAAATATTTGACGTTTTACTATTACCAAGAAAGAATTACTCTTGTTTACCTGTTATACCCTTATGCATTAATTGTGAATTATTTCTTGTATAAGCATTTAAATGCCTAGGTAATTGGATACTTTTAGGGGCACATATGTCTTTTTAATACTCCCTCCGTCCCACTTCACTTGAGACTTATTTCCATTTTGGTCCGTCCCACTTCACTTGAGACTCCCCAAAATGGTAATCTTTTAATAATTTTATATTGAATCTACCCCACCCACTCATTCTCTCTCATCATTTTCCACCACACAATTCATTCCATAGTTACCGGGAACTCCCAACCCCCCCTCGTCCCACGTCCCGGGAACACGCGTCCCGGGTTCACAAGGGAACCCGACCCAAAGTACTCAAACAATCGTACCGGAAAATAATTGGTCATCAACGTAGAATCTTGTCTGCATTACAATCTTTTATAGTTAACCGCCTTTACATTATACTCTTTTATCTCCCTAAAAGTATATATATATATACATATATATATATATATATATATATATACATATATATATATATATATATATATATGTATATATATATATATATATATATATATGTATATATATATATATACTCCCTCCGTTCCAAGGAAGTTGCAACATTTTGCCATTTAAGGTATTTCACAAAAGTTGCAACAATCCAAAAATGAAAGCTTTTTATTACTTTTATAATCCTCCACTCATTCTCTCTCTTCCTCCCAACCACTCATTATTCTCCACTCATTTTCTCTCCACCCCCACTAATTCTCTCTCTTCCTCTCTTTTCATTAATATAATATTATATCATTAATTTCCCAATTCCAAAGTAAATGTTTCAACTTACCTGAAACGGAGGGAGTATATAAATATATGCAAGTGTGTGCATATCTATGTTATTATATTCAACTTAGTGATGTGTATTCAATATAGAGCGTACCACGTTCCCAATTGATCCTACCCCCAGCGTACCCAAAATTTATTAAGTCACGTTCCTCGTTCCCGTACCCGTCCCGCGTCCCGAAACGTCCAACGTTCCTGGTAACTATGATTCATTCAACCAACATACTATTAACCCCACTCATTCTCTCTCTTCATTTTCTACCACACATTTTCCTTATTTTATTCTTTTTCCTTAGTTATTGTGCCCACCTCTAAGGTCTCAAGTGAGGTGGGACAGAGGTAGTATGTATTAATTGCATTTCTTAATATGTGTGAAGAAGTCTAAAACGTCATGTATTATGAAACGGAGGGAGTATTATTATTATTATTATTATTATTATTATTATTATTATTATTATTATTATTATTATTATTATTATTATATATCTTTTAATATTTATTTAAATCAAACGTATTACTACTGCGAATTCGCGAATCGCAATAATTGTAATACTCTACGTATCGGATTCTATAGATTGAGCGAATCGCGAATTCGTATCGCGAATTCGAATCGGATGAACTACGAATCGTGCAACCCTGGTGACAAGCACATAACAAGTTCTGTTAGTTTTTTTTTAATGCCTGTTTGACGGAGGGTGCAAAGTGGGATTATTTTAAATATTGGGTACCAAACAGACCAACTTTTCAAACTGGGGTGCAAAGTGGGATTGAGTGGATACTTTGGGGGGATAAACGTAATTTGGCCTTTTTTTTTCCTTTTCATAACTTCTTAGAACAACGAAAGACAGAAAATTACTTAGTTAATATGCTGCTGCTAGGATGATTACAGAATTACACTTTTTTCTTGTAGTTAAGATTCTTCCGTATTTGTGAATGAGTCTTGTCAACAGGATGCTTTTCGTTCTACTTATTTAATTCATTTTATTTGATTGTGGTCTATGTGTGTTGTTTATATTCAGTTGAATTTTTTTTCTACAGGTTCTAAGGATGCCTGTGTCTGCTCTACTTATGGAAAAGGTTTGTACATAAATTTGATTATCAGCAGTTTGGTGCTCTTATATAGCATTAAGATATAGCAGCAAAGGGCAGATATGTAAAACCGTATTTTCATCATGACTATTCACAGGTTAGTGGAAGTTATAAAGGTGTCAAGTTGGCTTCTGGTCAGGAGCTGCACAGCAATCAGCTAATAATTGATCCATCATTTACTATTCCATCTCCGTTTGCTAATTCTCCCTCAGGATCTCCCCAAGATAGTTCAAACGTCCTTAGCCTGAGAGATGTTAAAGGGAAGTTGGCTCGGGGAATATGCATTACAAGGGGTTCTCTAAAGGCTGGAGCATCTAGTTGTGTGGTCTCATACCCTCCTAAATGTAAGATTGGTGTCAAACGTACTCCCTCCTCAAATATAAGAAAGAAAGACAATTTTCTTGGCCTTAAATATAATCAAACCTCATTAAATGCAACTGTATTTGATAGTCTTTTACCAAAATTACCCCTAAATAATTATTCTTTTTCAAAGATAAGGGCCCATTTTTAGACAGTTAATATGTATGGGGATATATTAGTAATTCTAACATGTTTTTGTTATAAAATCAAGACAATTAAACTACTTTAACCATATTCTTAATCTTTGTGAAATCTGTTATTTTTGCTTATAAATGATGCCGGACGGAGTAATTGCTAAGTTTGTTGAAAGTTTAAGATGGTGCTTCTTTTGATTCTGGCTTCTTCAGCTCTGTACCCTGAACAGGTGACGACAGTCCGAGTTCTTCAGTTAGGGAGCAATGTGGCTGTTTGTCCTTCTTGCTTGTAAGCTCTTTGTCCCACATTGTTCCTTCTTTTCCTTATGTCATTTTCTTAGAATCAAAGGTTTCAGTCAGCATTAAGGTCAATAAGTTACTGTTATAAATAGTACTCCCTCCGTCCCGGTTTAAGGTTTTTAGTTCGACTATACCCGAAGATTAAGAAAAAGTAAATGTTGTATGAAAAGTAAGGTAGGAGAGAAAAAGTGGGTAGGGAGTTTTTGGTGTGAGAATGACAAGTGGGTCCCATTATCCATTTTAAGTAATAAAGTAACTAAGAACCTTAATCTGGGACATACCAAAGAGGAAATTAAGAACCTTAAATTGGGACGGAGGGAGTATGTTATTTCCTGAAACATAAGCATCTTACTTTGCACAATTTTTATTTCTCTGTCTGAAACTATGTTTTCCCACTCGGTATCTTAACTTTAGAATCTTAACTGTGAGGCATCCTGCAATTACACATTCGCTTTAGATTGTGGCGCATGTTAAAGCTATCCAGTTTAATTGAACTGGTTGATTTTCAGTCTTTGAAGTTTAAATTGATAGCATTTGCATTTTACGCATTCATGATTTAGTAGAAGTGGAATTTAATCTTCAAACTACTTTGGGATCACTTGTATTAAACTAGTTGATATTTTTTGTTTGCTTGTTCAGGTTTGTTTCTTATCTTTCAGCTTTGTGTGACGATGCCAGCGAGGGGAAAAAATCTCTTAATGCGGCCATAAATTCCCTGTTCTCATTTTCTACCTCTGAGATCAATGAAAATAATTCCACCAATCCAAACGAGGATATTGAAGGGAAACCCATTTTGCTTTGGAGTGCTTTATATGTACAGGAGATTGTTGAGGTTAGCTTCACTTCCTACTCCACTCAACAACCCCGTACTTACTTGAGTGAATTTTACTCCCCTATACTTTCCATTTCTTCTATTTTACCTTGCGATTCTTTATTGATAACTGTGAATCACGGATACTTAAGCTTTCATATCTTCTTGGGCACACTGCCATCCAAGAGACATTTTCTTTGAAAGCAATTATAATACTCCCTCTGTCCCAGAATGCTAGTCCCACTTTTTAATGGATAATTTGATTGAACTTTGATTAAGGACTTTGGAAAAATTAATTATCCCAATGAGATTCTAAAATTTGTTTTTGAAACGTCATTATACATACTACCAATAAATTTATTTAGACTTCGATTAGGATAGTAAAAATAAATACTCCCTCCATCCCATTTTAAATTGCAAAATTTGTCATTTTAGGTGTCCCACTTAAAATAGCAAAATCCCCAAAAGGAAACTTTCTAATATTTTTTTAATCAATGGGACCCACTTGTGATACTCACATCAAATTACCCGCTTACTATTCCCTACCCCACTTGTGATACTCTTAATTCCCGTTAACGGAAGTATTTGAGCTGGGACGGGGAGGGAGTATGATCTATTGACTGACATGCTCCTGTACTTGTTTCCATGTCTTTACCTTTCATTTGTTGCTTTTCGGCTTCCTTCTTCATGACGTTTCTTCCTGTAAGATTCTCTGTTTCTAATTCTCTCCTGCTGATGAAAGGGTAATTTAAGCTGGATTATGAATTGGTTGAGAAAGGCATGTGAAGGTGATAACTATGAGGAAGTATGTTAAGTGTAATAAGATAATGACTAGCTGTATTACAGTAAGGTGTTCTATCTTCATATATTTGTAACCTCTTCCCTTGCTGTAAAGTGATTGGTGTTGTCGTTTCATTTACACGTGGCATAGGGCTGAAACATTATACTCCCTCCGTCCCAAAATGATCTTCACATTTGACTATTTAAACTTTTTAAGGATATGAACACTTGCTTTACTAACCATGTTGTGTTTATGCGCATTTAAGCCCAAATTATAGAAATGAGGACAACTTTTTGGGACAGTGACAAATGGCAAATGAGAAGATCATTTCGGGACAAAGGGGAGTAGTAGGTGATTTGGCAGAAGCGTTGAGCTTTCTGAGTTGAATCGTGTCTCCCTTTTCCTTCAACAATACTTGGAAGGTTATGGTAGGGTCATTGTATCTAGTAGGATAGTTTCCAAACCATTTGTTTGAGTTTTATCTCTAGGAAATAGGAATTACTAAAAATCAAAATGAAAAGTGTATAGTTAGATTAAGTTCGCAAGTTGCTTAGAACCTTAACTTTTCATAGACGGTAGCAATCCAGATTGTATTAAGAAGAAATGCTTCCAAATACGTATAATATTTTGTCAAATACTCCCTCCGTCTCAAAAAGATAGTTCCATTTGGTTTTTGATGGTCAGTCCTAGCGGATTTCGACCAAACGCTATGTCTATCTAATCATCCCAATGAAATTATATAAATTGTTATTGATAAATCAGTAGCTGTAGAATTTTATTGGGATGATTAGATTGACGTTAATGTTTGCGACATATGACCGGACTTTTTGCAAAATTGATGAATTGATTGACTATGATGTTTTACGTTTTTCTTTTTCTTTTTTTTTCAGGGTTGTTTTGGATCAGTGAGTTGTACCCCTTCACCAGATGGGAGTTTAAATTATAATTCTCTTTTGAATAAAACAATGAAGGTACCTACTTCTCTTCAATGGCATTTTTGCTTCTCTGTAGTTTCCTCTTCTGTTTTTTCCTTTCTCCCTCCTTTTCGTCAATGCTCAACTTCCCGAGGTCTTCATTTACCGTATGAAACTACTCATTAGCATTTCTGTGATTGTCATGTGGCAGCTATATCAGAATTTGTATCCTGGTGAAGAATTATTCCCAGTTACAGCCTCATCTGGTAGGCTTGAAGAAGACGATGAGGTTGACTAGTCCTTGTTTTTCCGGGATGCAAAGACTTTTCTGGTTTGACCAAGATCCCCCGATAGTCAACCTCATCGTCATGGTCAACATTGGCCATTGATTTACGGACATTGTTGACTTGAGAACAAGAAGAGAGTCGCTGAGTAAAGTAGAGTTGTGCCTTTTGCTCATGATTGGTTAGGATCTGTTTGGATGTTGACATAAATTTAGCACAGTATAATCTTGTGATATTTTTTCTACTCACACTTCTATCACTGTAAATTAGCTGATTTTTAACGATTTTGTGAAAATAATTATTACTTGTATTTATATATATTTAATCATTTGTTGATGTGGCAAGTGGCAACTTCTAAACTGACCTTTATAAGACTACATTTTTATATTGAGGGGTAATTTCAATGCCCCATGAGCTTTATTCTAATTTCAAAGCTTATACTTGTGTTATTCTATTTGAAATTAGTAAACGTGAAAGAAAAGGTTGTTAGGAGTTACGGAGAAAAGTACATTTTTCGTCCCTGAACTAGTTCATGTTTTACCTTCTAGTCATTGAACCAATTTTTTTAACTAAGAATCATTGACCTATTGTTTTCGTTGATTATGTCATCCTTCCGTCAATGAGGCGTCAATTCCACCGTTAATATTGATGATTTGGCATGCTGACTCATTACCTTTTGCTTATTTGGCTATGCCACTGCATAGTTGGCACTCCATCATCTCCCTCCTCACTCCACCCTTGTCATCTACCTCCTTATGGACGGAAGGATGACATAATCAATGAAAACAATAGGTCAATCAGTCTTAAGTAAAAAAAAATTGGTTCTATAACTAAAAGGTAAAACTAGTTTAGGGACGAAAAATGTACTTTTCTCAATAAAGAAATGTATAAATTTTCTAAAAAAAAAAGTGTAACTTATCAATAGAACCCAAAAAGAAAGTTTGTGCACATTGTTATTGAAACGTGTACTCCCTCCGTTCTAATTTAAACTTTAAAAAAAATTGAGTTCAAGAATTAAGAAAAAATTGATGTGTTGTGAGCGTAGATGATTGGTAGGAGAGAGAAAGTGATGTATGAAATAGTTAATGGGTAATTGTCGTGAGTATGACAAGTAGGATCCACAAATAAAAAATATAAAAAACTCTCTTTTAATTTTTGAAGTTTAAAATAAGATACTCAGAATGAAAAATTTTGAAGTTTAAAATGAGCAGAGGGAGTATAGTTTACTACTGTTTTTTTTTATTTTTGCTGGATTGGACAAAATATAGGTGATTATCCACCCCTCCACCCCGCGGTTCAAATCGAGGCCACATAGGCGAGCTTATCATCTGTGCAGCTAAGATGATTTCAATTTTTTGTGGGTCCCACCGAGCTCGGCTAGATCTCAACCGTTCGGTGTAGCCAAAATGAGATGGCTCCAATCTAATCCACTGAGTGGAGCTAAGTGGTGGGTGCAGCGGTTCGAAATCCAAATGCAACAAAAAGAAACCCTAGTAAAACAATAAATAGAGTCTCTCACTTCCCTGGGGAAGTGACAACTGAGACCCATGCAAAAGCAAAGCGCTTCCTCCTAGAGAACTCCCCAGTCAGTCATTTTCCCCCAAAATCAAACACTCTTTTCATTAGATTCTTTCTGATTACTCAAAAATTGAATTCAAAAGAGAAGAAGGGAGTTATGATTTGTGGGTTTCCATGGCGCCTTCATCACTCTCTCATTCCTTGAGAGCCCTTGTTGCTTTCAGAAACCTCATTTGTCCTGGTATCCAAAACAAAATTCCCATTTTTTTGCTTTCAAATCTGTGCAATTTCTTGATTTTTCAAGTGTTATTTCCCAAATCCCATTTGGGTTTTTGCTCCATTTGCCTTAATTCATTTGATTCTGTCATGTTTTTGTTTCTGCATTTCTGTTTATTTTGGGTGTGCTTCACTCAATTTGAATGTTAATTCTTGAAATTTCATCTTCGTTTGCCCATTTGCATGTTATTGTTTCTGCATTCCTACTTATATTATGTGTGTACTTTCAGTCAAAAGTATGGCATTGTACACGATTCTGTGAGATTCGTTTTTTTTTTTTTTTTTTTTTTTTGTGTGTGTGTGTGTGTGTGTAAAAGCTCTAAAATCCCAACCCTAGGTTTTGCTCCATATGTATTATTTGTTTCTGCCTTTTTATTTATTTATGGGTGGGCTGAGCCAATTGTCCTACAATATGTGATCTTATACATAAATCCTCATTTGGGTTTGTGTTTGCCCTGTTTCCATGATTTATCTGATATATTCCTAATTTTGTTTCTGCATTTCTGTCTATCTTGGGTGTTTATCTTGAATTTTCCATCTGGGTTCTGCCCAGTTGAATGATTTTCTTTGATATACAAGTATACTTCTTCCGTCCCGGTAAAAGTTGCACTCTTTACCAAAAAAAGGTGTCCCATTAAAAATTACACTTTTCAAAATGGAAACTTTATTATACTTGCTACTTATTTATTCAACGGGCTCCACTTGCATACCCACAACAACTATCTACTATTATTCACTGCCTCATCTTCTTTGTACTACTTCACTTTTCATACTCACCACTTGCGCCACTTACACATTTTCTTAATCCTGTGCCTTACACAAAAGTGAAACTTTTAATGGGACGGTGGAATTAGCTCCCTTTCTTCTTTCTTTTTGTTTTTATTGTCTGCCCTCTCCCTCTCTCTTTCCCACATTCGCACACACATGTATTGTATGAGAAGACTATACTTTGCCGCAACTCGCAACTGCAATTTTAATTGTTTGATTTTGGAATGTTAAATCTCGAACGTTCCATTTGGGTTGCCCATATTTGTGTTTTCTTTGATATGGTTTTGTTTCTCGTTCTGTTTATTTTTTGGTTTTGGTCAGCCAAATTTACAGTGCAGTTATGATTTCTTGAGTACTGGGTATTAGTACTAAAATTTCAATATGGGCTCTTTCCTATATTTATGAGTGTCTTTAATATTCTGTTAATTATTTTGGCTTTTTGAACTTTAATATTGTTCCGTTAATATTACCAGTTCTGTTTTGTTTTACCATCTCCATATGTGTGTGTCATTGCCTGGTTCTCGCGATTTATGGTTTTTGTGCCTTCTCATTGACAGCATTGATCAGGACTGTGCATGTATATCGATCAGAGGAAGGGAATGAAAATGAAGTGGAGAGAGAATACGTGTTCCATAACGATGGTGATTATGAGGAAATTAGCTTCTGCAAGGTGTTCACATTGCAGGCGTTTCATGTGTCTGCAAATTTTGAAGGACTGGTAAATGGTGTATGGCTTTGTATATATGTATTTGATGCTGACAATCCTTGCTTGTCTGATGTGGACCGCCTTCCAACCATTCTTTCCCTTTCTAGGTAAATTAACTAATTACTCTCTCCGTCCCCAAATGATCTTCTCACTTTTCAAACTTCTTAAGAATATGAACACTTGCTTCACTAGCCATGTTTTGTTTATGCACTCTTAAGCCCAAATTGTAGAAATGGGAAGAACTTTCTGGGACAATGAAAATTGGCAAATGAGAAGATCATTTCGGGACGCATGGAGTAGCATTTGTGTTTACGGTTTATAACTACACGATTTTCATCTCGCACGTGCAGTATTGTTGATCGATATTATGTGTTTTGTGTCTCTCTCAGGAATTATAAGTTGGCCTCAATCCCAACATTAGCTAATGACCTTCGGTTGATTTATCAGTTGAGCAGTAGAATCGAAGGTAAAAATAGATGTCAATTTCCAGTGGAGGAGGAAAATAAAGGGACAAGTGACAATGGCACTTTCTCAAGAACTCACCAAATGAATAACCTTGATCTTAATTTGCTCCCTTATCCATTACCGGAGAATAAAGAAAGTGATCAAAGCGTATCAGGTTAAATCTCATAGCTTTTCATTTATTTATTTAGTTTTCTCATTAGTAACAGTGACAACACTTTTCTTCAGTAGCATGCAAATATTGGACATTTAACATATGTGATGTGTAGAAAGAGTATTTTAGTGAACATGTAACATAGAGACGGTTTACTAGTTATCATGGTTTGCAATAGATTTTGATACATGCCTAGACGTATTATGTTTGAGGGTCTCTTGATGGTTGCGTTTAATGTTAGTATTCCATGTGATCAAGAAATGACCATGGCAAAAACTTGATGGAGATATGATTGCATATAAACTTGATAGTATCTCAAGTATTGAAACTATTTCGAAGACCAAGATTCACCCCTTATCCTTTTTGCCTAGATATGGATGATTAACTAATACTCCCTCCATCCTAGAAAGATAGTTCGTTTAAAACTTGACAGTCAACACATGTGAACTTATACAAAACATTAATGTCACTCTAATCATCCCAAAAAATATAAAATTGTTATATATAGATCACTTAGTTATTTATCAGTAATTATTTTTAGAATTTCACTAGGATGATTAGACTGAAATTAATGTTTAGTCAAAGTTCACAGGTGCTTGACCATTAAAAGCCAAGAACTATCTTTTTGGGACAGATGTAGTATAAGATGTACCATAAGCATAGTAAGGATCAAGATTATAATCATGCTTTGTGATGCTCCGAGTCTACTATTGGACCACCCTTGTGGTGTGGTTTTTGTATCTTACACATTAATGTGCAATCTTTATAGGTGTTGTAGAGAAGAAGAATAAGAAGAGGGCAGCTCCTAAACATAAAGCTAGACTTGCTTTAGAAGATCTAGCCAAGTACTTTGATGTTCCCATTGTCGAAGCTTCAAAAAATTTGAAAGTTGGGCTCACTGTATTGAAGAAGAAGTGCAGAGAATTTGGCATTCCTCGTTGGCCTCATAGGAAGATCAAATCCCTTGACGGCCTCATTCATAATCTCCAGGTTTATCGCTTTCTGTCCTCTTCTCATACATTGGTTACATTTTGTTGGACTACATGCTTTGAACTGAAATCTTTGCAGAAAATGAGCTTTGACCAATTTGCTTTCACACTTGATTTATACTCTCTCCTACCTTAAAGAAGTCGTACTTCGGTTTTTGTTTGCCCCAAAAGTATTATAATTCTATAAATAGATCACAAACATAATTGGCCTCCCAAAAAAAATCTCTAATTAAAGGTATCTTGAAGGAAATGTTCAAGAAACCAACGTGGAGAAGACAAAATAGAAGACAATTCAGGAAAATTAAACGTGCTTAAAACATTTGATTTGTCAAATGTGATTCTTTTTCTTGCATTTAACTGGAAGGGGTAGCTTTTATAATTTTTTCTTTGAAATCCCTTTTCTCTTTCCCATATTTTCTTAGATCCAAACAGGGTGATGATACGAAAATCCTCTCTCTCTCTCTCCCCTTCTCTCTCTCACACACAGTTACTCGTAGGCAATATGGGAAATTGGCAATAAGAGGGAAAACTAGTCAATGTTTTTCTGTTTGTTTGTTTCTATGAGTGTTCCTCTTTGTTTCCCAAGTATTATTTTCTCCTGTTTCTATTAATCTTTTTATCTTCTACTCCCTCTGTCCCTAAATGAATGTGTATTTTTAAGAAATTTTTGTCCCTAAATGAATCTCTTATTTGAGAAAAACTCTTTACCAAATTTTTTCAGCAGTCTTTTTATACTTGCTAAACTGGATTTGCCACCAAATTGTACAATAAGTAGAGATTTTCAGAATGTCCCTTAAAATAAAATTTCGACATTCATTTAGGGACGGAGGGAGTACTTTTTTTAAAAATAAAAAATTTGCGTTTTTTATTAATGAATGCCATAAGCTATTACAAGCGTGCGCTTGAAAGTGCATTTGGTGAGAATTGAGCACCTGACTTTTCCTATAGAAAAGGATACTGGATGCTAATCTCTTTGGCTTTCTCTTCTACACTCAGATCATGTATTAAAGGTTCTCTGTCTATCATTTTTTTCCTCTCCATTCCCACATAGAATTTGTCCTATTCCTTTTTTTTCCCTTCTTGTTCCATTTGTCAATATTATAGAAAAATACAAAAAAAAATGTTTCTTTTTACTCAAGTTTCTTTTTATTTATAAAACTATGAGTACCACCCTTTGACTAATCCATGTTTATATTCATGATTTCTTAATTGTCACACTTTTTTCACCGTTACTACAAGGAACTTTGAGAAATAATTTTAGGTTGATTTAAAACTATTGATAGTATTATTAATGGTGTATCAATAATTTTTTTTTAGATTTTCATTAATATAATTAAACCAATCTAAAATTATTGCTCAAAGTTCCTTTGTAGTAACAGCGAAAAAAGTGTGAAGATCATTTTGGGACGGAGGGAGTATATTGAGAAAACCCATCAAAAGTATTTTAGATAATTGAGGAGTTGTTTATATATCATAGTATTATTTACAGGAAGAAGCAGAACGACAACAAGAAGAGGACAATGATGCAGCCGAGCTCGTGGCGAAAAGGCAAAGGATGATAGAAAATGAAAAGGAAACCATAGAGAAGAAGCCATTCATGGAGATACGGATAGAGACCAAGAAATTCAGGCAAGACATTTTTAAGAAACGACATAAAGCTAGAGTTCTTGAAAATCAAGGCCGAACCTTGTCCTTGTTCTAGACCATTAGGGTTTAAATTTAGTGTCACCCTCATACCGCACACTCGTTTAACAAACTCTTAATTTAGAATCCAATTTTCCCCAACTTTTTAACGCGATTCTATCCTTGAGCATAAAAACCTTTTTTTCGGGTTTTTTTTTTTTTAATGTACTTATTTGTTAAAGTCAAATGATATTGGTACTAGAATCGATTATTGGCTTGAATTAGTGTTACATTTTCTTTATATCAGTGGATCATTATGTGTCCACTTTGACTAGGGCCAAAAATTGCTTAAAATTTGTTGCTTTTTAAGCCTACCCTCTTGTCTGGTTCCAACAATCATTGCATTTTCTAGGGTAATTTTTTTCTTGGAGAAAATGTTATGTGTTTGAATTACTGCCTCTCCCAAAATAAAATAAATGTCCTTACATTCAATTTCCGTCTGTTCCAAAATAAATGTCATTTACTAAAAATAGGGTATTAAGTTTGGTGATCTTCTTATACCACCTATTCTAATATGCACAAGCATCGCAATGTCATAGGAGCTATTACTCTACACATGAATAAATTGTGGCAATCAAAGAAACGTAACTAAAAATTAAAAAACAAATTAAAATAGATTGACTTGTCAACTATAAAATATATTCTGGGACAGAGGAGAACTATGTTTTCTTTTCATATTGAAAGTGTGAGGAGAAAGTCTTTATAAAACAAGGAACCATATTACACTTCATTTTCTAAGTTGACTTGTTTGTCTCTAAAAGAGGGGGCTAACTGCTAGGTGAAGTAACTTGACTTTGAAGTCAAATGGTTTGACTTTTTTAGGGTTGACAATTCCTCAATTATCTTGTTAGTTTTTTTTTTTTGAAATTGAAGGTAGATATTTGTGTTGCACAAGAAAATGAATAACTAGAGGTTGAATTGCTATTTTCCTCGGCTCCCCCCCTATTATAACATTGTGCATGTCAGGTAAAGTATGAGGTTTAATCCCAAAACTAATTGGTAATGGGAGGAGTGGCCATAGATCTTTATATAATCAGGGTTTGGCTAGTTAATTCGCGATGTGGGATAAATGCTCCAACAGTAGTGTCAGAGGTTTTTGACTGTTAAGTTCAAAAATAATAGCAAAAGGTTAGCTAGTATGAGTAGGCCAAATCTATCGGTTCTACATTCATGTCCACAGGACGGGCATGCACATGAGTTTGGTAGCACGAAACCCATTTAGGTCCATGATTTGCACGCTGCGCGCGAGGGTGAGAGCCTCTATGCCATACAAGCTTACACATTATCAAAGTACCCTTGTATGTATACTAGCTCATTCACATCTTCTTTCCATGTGCGATAAATCCCAACTTGACCCCACTAACTTTAAGTCTTGATATCTCATTTATCCAAACACCGAATTGAACAAATAAATACATTATGTCAATGGTTTCAAGGAGTAAAACACAAACCCGCAATCAATTTTGAAATTTGGCCAACAATTGATTTTGTAAATAATTTCCTTCACAAAATAGACAATTTTCCAACACTTGTATCATTTTTTTTGAACTATATTTTCCCATACATGGATTACAATTTGTACCATTTCTTTTGCACTATGATTTTCCGAGAATTAAAGAGCACATATTTAACAACTCCTTCCATTCCAAATAACTTGCATCAATTTCTTTTTCGCAAAATCTTGGGAAAAACGCGTTTTTTCAAACGCTTAGGAAAAACCTGTTTTAAAAAAAAAAGCGGTAGCATTTTTGTAAATAATCGGAACTTCTCAACGGTTCTGGATATATCAATATAAAGGCTTCTGGATATGAGATTGATAGCCAGAACCTTTGAAAGTGATAGCCAGATGGGTCCTGGATATCAATATAAAGCCTTCTGGATATGAGATTGATAGCAGAACCTTTGAAAGTGATAGCCAGAAGGGTTCTCTGGTTCTGGATATCAATATAAAGCCTTCTGGATATGAGATTGATAGCCAGAACCTTTGAAAGTGATAGCCAGAACGGTCCTAGATATCAGTATAAAGGCTTCTGGCTATCAATATAAAGTCTTCTGGAGGTTTTGAAAAACACGTTTTTCCTAACCATTAGGAAAAACTCGTTTTATAGGAGACCAACCCTTTTTTTTTTCACAAAATCTTGCATAAAACGCGTTTTACGAAACGCTTAGGAAAAACGTGTTTTTAAAAAAACGCACGGTGGCATTTTTGTAAATAGTCGGAACTTCTCGAACGGTTCTGGATATCAATATAAAGCCTTCTGGATATGAGATTTGATAGCCAGAACCTTTGAAAGTGATAGCCAAAAAGGGTTATGGATATCAATAACAAGCCTTCTGGATATGATTTTCAAGCACATTTGAAAAAGGTCATGGCCAATAAACTTTCTGGATATCAAGTTCAAGAGGTTCTGGATATAGATAATATAGTCTTCTGGATTATGAAGCATCTCCAGTGAAAAAAAAAAAAAAAAAAAACTGAAAAGAACTTTTGAGACTGAAATCCAGAACCTTAGAGACTGATAGCCAGAACTTTTAAAAGTGATAGCCGAAATGTTTAAAAAAAAGGGTGCTACTATTCACACCCGCAAAATTGCTGAATTAACCCGCAAGGACAATTCTTTCAAAAATGCCATCAATCAAAATGTCCATACTAACCCTCTTGTAATACACCTTCAATAGGTTTTTCATTTCATTTTCCTGTTACATTTGGGAAACTCATTTTTCAACACCAATGTATCCACCACCATCACTACCACTGATGCCACTGCAGCCACCGTCCCAAAACCACCATTATCAAACCACAACCTTAACCCAACCCAAAATGATAACACAAATATTATTAATTTTAAATCCTCAGCCTCAAAAATTTGTTCAAAGATCTCAAATGGGAAGAATCAATTAAATTACCTATCAAAGAACTCCCATGCTCAACCACCACTCCTTTGCTGCAACTACCGCCAATAATTGAAGAAGAAGTAATTACTGAAACCATCGTCCCCAAAATACAAAGAGAATTTGGACGTGGATGACAGTGGTGGTCATCAAATTCAAGAAAATACTCAAACCTAAACCTAGAACACAAAATACCCCAGAATTATATCAGATATGTGCTAGAAGATGGGGTGGAGAATGACACCGACATTCATAGGATCTTCACTGACCAACAACGGGCTCTGTCGCTAAAACTATGGGAAGAGGAGGAAGAGGGGCAAAATAGAGGGTGTTGGCCATGTCAACACCTCGGTTAGGGAAGATACAGGGACGGGGATGGGGGACATCGCGGGAATCATTCTAGGTTGGGTATGGAGTGAGGGGCGAGAGAAGAATTGCAAACAAAATGGAGATGGAAAAGTGGGAGGGATCGTGGGAGGATGGGGGAAGAGGGAGGGAAGAATTTTGGGGGTGAGAAACTGAGTATCTGCGTAAGGGGGAGAGAGAGGCTGTAGTGTCTGTGGGTGAGTGGTTAATTTAAGTAGGTGTATAATTTTGAGTTTAAAAGGGTAAAATTGGAAAGAAGTGGTATATTTAATGTTGAATGGATAATTATATTGAGTAAGCTTAGTATTGCGGGTTTATTTAGCAATTTTGCGGGTGTGAATAGTAGCACTCTAAAAAAAATAAAAATAAAATGAAGAGCAGTTGCTGTGTTAGTAGATAGCCAGAAACAATGTTTAGGATGACCGGTTGGTTTGTTACGAAGATCCAGCAAGTATGTTGAGGAGCGCCAGATAATTATGAATAACACGTTTTTCCTAATCGCTAGGAAAAACGCGTTTTACAGGAGACGAACTCTTCTTTTTTAGTTGTCTCATTGGTAAATCTCAAATTCCTAAAATGTCTAACTTTTATTTTTTCTTTGTTCACTCCCACTTGTCATACTCACATATTTAAATTTAGGTCTCACTCCAAATCATCTCACGCACAACCACTTTTCCACTCACATTATTTTTGAATATCAATACCCTCTCCTTAATTTTCATGTCGAACAAAAATGGTGCAAGTTATTTTAGGAATGAGGGAGTATTTTGATAAGGAAAAGGGTTGTGGTATAATGATTTGAGAGTGAGACTCAAAATTTTAATGTGAGTATGACAAAGAGAGTATAGTGAATAAAGAAATAATTAAAGTGGACATTTCAGAAAGGAGTAAACTGCTTTTCTGCCCCTCGTACTATGGCTCAAACATCAACTTGACACTCGTACTACTGAAACAACAAATGTATGATGCGTACTATAGTTTTATTAGCAAAATTAACCAATTTACTGTTCAGTTGTTAAATTTTTTAACGAACATTATTTTTTAATGAGCATTAATTTATTTTAACAAAGATTAATAACTTAACGGAAAAATATAGACCTTTTTACATACATCATGTTAACAAAACTAACTTTTGTTATCTCCATCATCTTCCCAAACCCAACATCCACCCCACCCTTTCCCAGCCCAACACCGCCACCACTAGCCCCATCACCACCGCCACAAACCATCACAACCAGTCACCACTCCACCTAACCAACTCCACCAATTTCAATTCGCCATTCACCTAACACAACAAATACAACAACAACAAAACTATACGAAGAGCCAAAATCCAAATTTTGGGGTTTTCAGATTTGGGAAGAAACATAAAGAAAATGGCAGCTTCAACCCAGATAGAGAACAAAATGAAATCCAGATTCAAAACAATCCAGATTCGAAATGAATTCTAAATTCGAAATAGAACCCAAAAAGGAAAAAAAAAAAAGATTACAAACCGACTGTATTGATCGAATTTGGGGTTTTCACCCAAATGTTCCAAAATCTTAAATAGAACCCACCATTAATTTTCTTCTTTAGGTGTAGAGAGATGTAACGCCCATCCTTAATCTCGTTAAATATTTGACTTGCTTGTTAAATTCTTGACTAGCATAATTATATGCTATTTTATTTGAGTTAATTATTTAATTACTTTAGAAAATTAAGGTGGTTAAAAGTTGAAAGTTTAGGGGCCTTTTTATAATTAGTGGAACTTGAGGGGCTAGTTGTAATTCTTGGAAAGTCTTAAGGATAAATATCCTTCCTTCTTTCTCTGGGAAAGATAATTCCCCATTTCTCTCGATCGTTCTCTCTGTTTCATAGAAGGGAGTTCAATTTTACCCTATTCTCGACTCCTCGAGCTTAATTATCCATCCGTTCGTGATTTCGGTCCCGGATAAATATTCGTGGCGTTGAATAGAGCGTTCCAGGCCGATCAGAAATTAATTTGGGTCAACTTGATTTTTGACTAGGTAAGTTATTGACTCCCCCTTACTTGTAATAACATGCATATATGTTATTCCCGCTACTTGTTCTTGTTAAAATTGCGTTTTGGGCAATTTTTGTGATACTTGTAATTTTGGGACGAAGGGAGTATAAAAAGAAACTTGAAAAATAGTGTTTAAAACTTGATTACCCTCCTGGGTTTGTTAAGTAGATTATTAGAAAAGTTACTCCTACTCGTGAGACGGTAAAATAGTAACTTGATTTAAATATTATTAGAAAAATCGTACCATTATTTGTGATACGGGGAAATGAATGGAAGTATCTCTAGATGGGTATATTAGTATAAAATAAAATTGTACTTATACTTTTGGGGACGGTGAAATATTGAAATGGAATAAAAGGAAATTATCCTATTATTTATGGGACGGTAAAAGAAATGAATTGAGCTTGAAATAGTGTCTTGGGTATTGCCTAGGGTTAGTAAAAGTATACTCCTACCTTTGGGACGGAGAATTTATAAGTATAAAAGTCTCTGTTGAAATAAGAAAGTATAATGGAAATGAGTGATTTAAGCTTGTTATTGTACTCCCGGGTTTGATAATATATTGATAAAAATTATACTCCTACGCTTGGGACGGAGAATTCTAAGCCTGGGAAAGAAATTGGGTTTTTGCTGATTTTGGCCTTGGGCGACCGCCCATGGGGCTTTGGGCGACCGCCCACTAAGGCAGGGATTTTGGGTTTTGATTGTGATTTGTGATCTGGGGGCGACGCCCAGGCTGGGGGTTGGGCGACCGCCCAGAACCCCTGTTCCAACCAAAGTGTTTTAAATCTAAATTAAATTGAAAGCTTATCACTCCTAAGGCATATAGCCTTAAGATAAGATGTCCTAGCAAGTGTTGTGACACCTTAGGGGTATCAGAAGTGAGTCTTGAACATGATTACTCATTAAATTAAAATGAGAACTTGAGTATAAAAGGAAGAACTCTTTTATATGTCTTGAAAGTGCTATGAACAAGCACTTATGTGTTATGCTTGTCTTGAAGCCAATGATTGTGCACCTTAGGGGCATTAAAACAATGACTAGAGATTGAATATCCTATGTAGGGGATTAAGAACTTGTAAGTATGAGTTGTATAGCTCATTTACTTAAATTGAACTCGAAGTATTCTTGGTCTAGGTTTAGGGTATTACCCTAGATAGCCTAGATGAGTGTTGTAGAACACTCTAGTACTGAAAAATAGTCCATTTGTGAATAAATGAAATGTGGACTTGAATCATAATTAAATGATAACTTGAGTATAAGAGTAGTAACTCTTTTATGTGTCTTGAAGTTAATGTTTGTGTACCTTAGGGGCACCAACTAATGTCTTGAGCTTGAATGTCCTAAGAAAAGGATTTGAAACTAATACGTGAAAGATGTATAATTCATCTTCCTAGCTTGAACTTGAAGTATAAGATAATTAACTCTTGTACAGGTTTAATCATCCAAAGAAATGGATTGAGAACTTGGATATAAGATGATAAGATCTTGTATATGTACTGAATGTCTTAAGATGAGACAGTAACTTGAAATATAAGACAATAAAATCTTGTACATGACTTGAACATCCAAATAATTGGATTAAGACTTGAATATAAGATTATAAATCTTGTACGTGCCTTGACACCAATATAGGTGTATGGTAACAAACTTGAAAGAGTCTTGATGTGTATATGCAATCTTGCATATATTTACTTGATAGAATGTGGCTTCTTGATTGATTGGTACATGGTATGAATAACCAAAGAATTTGGTTATGGAACTAGATAGAGAATGATTAACTCTACTACATACTTGAATTTGATACGTGTGTATTGTAAGTGTTATGAACAAACACTAAAGTGCTAGTGATTGGTTTTAATCGTGTATATACTCAATGAAGTATATAAAGAATAAAGAAGATATCTTGTCTTGAAATGGGTTCCTAAAGAAAATAGGGACTAGTGTAATATGAAGATAATTCATATAATCGTGAATACTACGATTTAAATTAATAAGAATGGTTATAGAACACAATATGTGTTAGAAAATGTATTCGATTATTAACGATACATATACGTGAAGTATGACTGTGTCTAGGTACAATGTGACCTATTCTATTACGTGTTTAGAGTCTAAGGTATTGGGCTCTACTTGATAGTAAGGGTATCGGGATAGACACCTTAATGTGTTAAACGTGACATAAATATGTACGTGCAAACTGGGTATGTGGCTGCGACACATATTCGCATGTGGCTGCGACACATATCGCAGGTGGGTGCGACACATATTCGCATGTGGGTGCGACACATATTGCATGTGAGTGTTGCACATACAACACATTTTAAAGAAAGAAAGATAATAAAAGGAATAGGTTCACGCTTATCGCGAGAGCTGGGGTTTAAGTGAATGCTAAACTCTTGTCTTGAACACCTCATGGATCTTGTTCTTGTGGATGACACTGGTTACCAGGTCTTCTTATATATTGCACAGCACTCTCTTGTTCTTGTTCTTGGTTGTCCTCAGCTAGAAAAGCATCGACAACAAATGGTATTCTTGGGAGGAATAAGGAAGGATTCAGGTACAATGCGTGATAGGCCTATGTGCATCTTGGTGAGCTGGTTTAGCCTCTCACTCTACTTGACTAATTGTTACCTGAACCTTTCTTGAGCTTGATTACTTGTTGGGTTGGCTTAGCCTCTCCTATACTTGTTACTTGATGATACTTGATATATGTTTAGTTGAGTATCTACTTGTATTGCATGATAACATGACATATAGTTGCATGTTAATAGCTTACTGAGATTTATCTCACCCTTTATTTGTTTAATTGTTTCCCCCCCCCCAGGAAAGCAGGGGATAGTACGCAGTGAGACTCGACTTAGCTGAGAACTTACTCAGCAGGATATTCTTGTTCGAGTTAGTGTCCTTTTATATTTTGGTAAGGACGATCTTGTATGAGTTAATAACTCTGGGCTTGTATTGGGGTAGTATTTGTTGTCCCTAGACAGTTCTTGATGCCAGCTTATTTGCTAGGCATGTCTTCCGCTGTATGTAACCTTGTTTGGTTTTAATTTTCTTGGTCTAGAACTCGTTGTGAGCTATCTGAGCTCCTTATTCTTGAGTAGATATAGCATGTCCGTTTGTTTCTAACAGGTATTGTTCCCGTTTCCCGTTAGTTTCTTGTTTCTTGTTAGTTACGCGCACCAGGTTCGAGGTTCTATTAGGGGATCCCGGGACTTGGGGCGTGTCAAGAGAGAGGTCAGAGATGGGTAAAATTCGCCAGAGAAGATGGTGGGGGGAGTGACTGGAGAGGGTGTGGGGATTTGCCGGCGCCGTCGACGGGGTCGATGCAGACCTTAGAGAACCGGATCTGGCGACAGTGAGAGTGGCGGAGAGTGAGGAGGTAGGGGAATTGATCTGAAGATGGGAGGCGTTGAGACCTGGCGTTGAGGGGATTTGGCGTCGTATCTAGCGTCGGATTTAGACGGAGAGGGTAGGGCTTGATAGAGAGTGAGAGGTGAGGGCTAGATCTGTGACTGCCGGAGGTGGGGGAGGGTTGAACGGAGATGGGGTAAAGGGTGGCCGGTGATGGAGAAGGAGCAGATCTGCAAGGTCGCCGGGGTTAGGGAGTGGTGGTGTCGCCGGAGGTGGGGAGGGGTTGCCGGAAGTGGGGAAGGTAGAGAGTGAAAGTGTGTGTGTGCGTTGTGTGTCGGGGGAGGGAGGGGAGGGTGGGTTTTGTTTGGGTCTTAGGGGTAGTTCTGTCATTTAGGTAAATTAAAATTGTGTTCTTGGATTAGGTGGTAATTTGACTTAAGATGAGGGACTAGGTGGTAATAATCCCTTTGTTAAATTATTAACATTCGTTAAAATAAATTAATGCTCATAGAAAAAATAACGTGTGTTAGAAAAAGTTAACAACTGAATAGTAAATTGGTTAATTTTGTTAATAAAACTATAGTACGCATCATACATTTGTGGTTTCAGTAGTACGAGTGTCAAATTGATGTTGGAGCCATAGTACGAGGGGCAGAAAAGCAGTTTACTCTTTCAGAAAGTAAGACATACTATTGCGACATCAAAAATAAAATAAAATGGTGCAAGTTGTTATAGAACTAAGTAAATATTTATATAGTTACTCTCCTCGTCCTGAAAAAAATAATCATATTTTTAAGTAAATATACATTTAATATGTGCAATTAGTTTAATAATAATAAAAAAGTGTAATAAATAAACCATTAATTAAATTAATTAAGTGATTCATAAAAAGATTATTGTATCCAATACCTTAGTCGAAGACCCATGCATGAAACGGGTGTCACTAACCTCATCAACTAACCAAAAGTCTGGTTTTAACACTTTTATTTTCTATTTCTGTTAAAAGAAAACGCTTTAATTATTATTTTTATTTTAAATTTGACCATTAACCAATAAATATAGGGATTTTTACTAATAAGTCTTTAATAGAAGGTGGTATTTGCCAATAAAAACACAACATTTCATATTATATCTTAGGGTCTCTGGGTTGAAATAAATTTTACCAATAATTCACTTCCACTTTCCAAATGACAAAATTGCCCTCAACCCAATTCAAATCCCTTCACCCCTCTTGTCTTTGATAAAAAATGAGAAAATTAATTTATCATTTGTTTAGAGGGTATATAAGGTCATGTTCACTTTTAACTTTAAACAACTGCAATATTAAGTTATAAGTTGTGTCACACATGATGTGGCATTGCATGTAACATTTATTAACCAAATATTTTAGCTTTAAGTAACTTAAAATTTTATTTCACAATTGCTTAAAGAGCATTTGACAGTAAACAACTATGAAATTGAATGTCATTTGTAAAAAATTGAGTGATAAATTTCTCAGTTGTTATACTCAACTCATGTGTGAAAAATTGAGAAATGAATGTCTCAATTATTATACTTAAAGTCATGTGTGAACAACTGAAAAATGAATGTACCAGTCCTTATATTCAAACTCATGCAAGAAATAACTGAGAAATGAATGTCTCATTTATTATATTAACAACTAAGAAATGCATGTCATAGTTATTACCAATATGAAATCACACAGTTTTGAAATCATACACCTGTAAAATCGGTTGACAAATGATTTTACAAGTGAAAAATGAAAAAAATGACACAATTGTGAAATCACACAACTGTGAAATCAATTGAGAAATGATTTTACAAGTGAAAAATGAAAAAAATGACACAACTGTGAAATCACACAGCTGAGCAATCATACAACTGTGAAATTAATTGAGAATTTATTTTACAAGTGAAAATATATTTTTTCTATAATTTAATGATATGTTGAGTGTACTTATTTGATTTGTCTTGATAATACGATTAAAACGGTTGTTTCGGATTATTTTTTCGATTTGTAGATTTTGAGATATTGCACTTTAAAATTTAGGGGCATTTTGGTCTTGCGAAAAAACCCATGACTTTTTGGCAAGTTTCGAAAATGTCTATCTTTATTGATCGTTTTTATTTGGCTATGAGATTTATTGGTCAAAGCCTCAAAAATAAAAGTTTTCTCCGGATTTTACGAAAAGGAGTTACTACTATGAATGTACTTACAAATTTTTAGTCATAAAATGTAACTGACAGCCATTAATTAGATATTTATTTTATGAATTTTAATATTAAATAATTATAAATATCAACCATAGCAATCAACTAAAATCTTTTCATAAGAAAAGTTTTGTAAAAATTTAGAAATAGATGACGGATAGTGCACGGCGTTGGGGTTGGAGGAGTTCCCTTCCTTCTCATAGTCTCATAAACTAAGGGTGTAGGTGGTTTGGTTCAAAACGCGGTTTGAAATCGAACCGAACAAAACTAAACCATGCGGTTTGGTTTGGTTTGGTTTTTAAGCACCAATGGTTCGGTTCAGTCTCAAATATTAGCAAACCACATTGTTCGGTTTGGTTTGTGGTTTGACCTTCCCAGACCAAACCAAACTAAACTGAACCACAGTTTGAGACTGTGAGACCGAACTATCAGACTAAACCACATTACATAAACTAATCCTGACCCTAGTTTCACATCTTATTTAATATTTTTGTATATTTATTAAAAGTTATTATTAGATCATTATATACACTAATCCTAACTCCCATTTTGTATTTTATTTAATATTAATTTCATCATTTGTTATCTTCATTGCGATTTGCGATACATAAATTACCAATTTCTCTCCACGACCTATATTATGAAGTGTTTTTTTCCTTCGGCCTCTCTCTCTTCGTCTAGTCTCTCTCCTCATCCGACTTTCCTATTCAAGATCCACATCTTTCGCACTTCCTCCGTGATCACGGAAAATTAAAATAAATGTAATAATGAGTTGCGGTTTGAATCGTGATTTGAACCGTAGTCTAAACTATGGTTTGAACCGCGGTTTGAGCCACGTAATTAAACCGCGGTTTAAACCAAACCGAACCAAACCATAGCGGTTTGGGTTGGTTCGGTTTGTAATTTTGCATGGTTCGGTTCGGAATTTTCACAAATCGGTGACTAGTGGTTCGGTCCGTAAATACCCCCAAACCGAACCATTTACACCCCTATCATAAACATTCAAGCTCTGTTTGTTTCGCATAAAACAATTTTGGAAAAGTATATTTCGGAAAATAAAAATATTTTCCAAAAAATGACATAAACATGTTTTCAATTGTTTAGTAAATCTAGTGATTATGTTTTCTGAAAAACATTTTTATATGAGAAAATATATTGATCGGGGGGAGGAGGGGAGGGTGAACGTGTGGTGGGGTGGAGATGGGGTAGGATAAGGGTGGAGTGGGGTGGGGTAGGTGTGGGGTAAGAGAGTTGCTAAAAATAATTTAAAATGAGAAAAAAAAAGTTTAACCGGGGTGAGTGAGTGGGTGGGCGGAGGGGGGCAGGGGCAGGTGGGGGAGTTATTAAAATAATTTTAATATGATTTTCCTCTCTTTCTCTCTCTCTCTCTCTCTCTCTCTCGCTCTCTCTCTCTCTTCCTTTTATCACGATGACATATGAGGATTCATGTTAGCCGACCCCAAATTATTTTGGGACTAAGGCTTTGTTGTTGTTGTTGTGGGTGGTGTGGTGGGGTGTGGTTTTAGTGGGTAGCGTGGGAGTGTATGTGGTGTGGAGTTGAGAGTGTGAGTGAGGGTGTTAACATTTTCCGGAAAATAACTTGAGGAAGAAAAATCCATAAGTCATTTTACTTAGAAAAATTGGAAAAACATTTTCCCCATATTTCGGTACGCTTAACAAACACCGGAAAATGAGGAAAATATTTTCCGAAAAACGTTTTCCTCCAATCAAACGGAGCTTTAGTTGTACTTACATACGGCAAGAGGCTCAGTGGGCGAGGCCACCCTATGGTAATGGGGTCATCTGATCCATTTGATTTTGTACTTGCGTCATTTTTGTCGCGCCCCGACCCGTGGTCCTACTTGGCCCCACGCCCGGGACACGCGAGGAAGACGTCGTAAAGCAACTCTAAGAAAATTTTTCGAAATATATTTTCATAAAAAGGTTCACACAACCAAAACGTTACCAAAACATGACTTTAAGTCACAAAACAAACTTTCTCAAATGAGTACTTAGCCACTTGGCTATAACAAACTTTACTTATAAAATTTACAAACACGAACACCTACTAAAAGAGATGATACAATTAACTGAGTCACGGTTACACTACCCTAAAGGTATTACATTTACATAATGTATCCTTTATACACATCACTTCCCAAAAGTCTTACCAAATATCTCTTTACCAACGTCCTCCCTGTGCTGTGACCTATTCCCTGGACTCCTTCTTATCTAAAACGGTAAACAAATAAGGGGTGAGAATAAATCTCAGTAAGTTACTAAAATGCAACTACATTACATGCTAATATGATGATCATAAAGAAACAATATTAACAAATAAGCGTATAACACATAGCACATAACATGAGAGGCTCCCTATCGCCAACCGTCCCATACCGGTTGGAAATAACGACCAACTCATCATGCAACACATAAAGCGGAAATAAACACTCATACGTGGATACTGAGCCAAGGTTCTCAAACCAAACAATAGCCATCTGAGAGGCATCACTGAGCAGCATCGAAGAGCTGAGACGGGTTCCGGAACCAAACAACAACAACAACAACGGGGGGAAAATGACACAAAGTCATAACCCAAAGTGCCCAACCTTTGGCCTAAGGAATGGGGTTAAAAATGGGAAACCAATGATAGGAGCCTTATAATGTACTTGGCTCGGAGACCATTATAATCCCTATCACTGCCCAACACACACAAAAGTACCAGCTGGACTTTACACGCAAGCACCATAAAGAAATACTTGCTTAAACAACAATCAGGGACAATGATTCCAATGTAGGGAACCATGCCAAACACATCAAGAAGATGAACCATTCAACACATTACAAAATGTTCAACAATGCTCACTTAATCAATTACTCACATTTCACAACACTTGTGTTCACAAAGGAACCAATTCTACCACTTTAGTGATCCACAACAACCATCTAAGTACTTTAGGACACTCCCCAAACTAGACTAAGATTGACCTCTAAATCCTTTAATTTGAAAAACTCTAAACTTTTCAGATAACTGGGCGGTCGCCCAAACAGGGCTGTGCGGCCGCCCAAAATGCTCTGTTCCAAGAAGAAAAACCTTCAGATAGATGTGCGGCCGCACGCCCAATTTTGGGCGGCCGCCCACATCACCTGGCAGACCCAAAACTTAACCAAAGTTCACTCCTTTGTTTCACACCCAAATTTACTTGCAACATAACATTTGCAACTTACACAAATGCTAAAACTCAGTCTACGAACAATACTAACACCAACTTCTATAGCATTCACAACAATAACAAGCTAGGTAACAACTTCTTACTACTCCTTATGTCCCAAAATTTCAAATATAATTAAAACATACCAAAATATTATTTCACAACCTACTAGACATATATAACATGTTATATCCATTTTATTAGGTACAACAACATTACCATATTTTCCCAATACTACAACACCCATTTGTATTAACATTTCCCACATGCAACAATTTATAACTACTCCCTCCGTTTCACAAGTATCATTATAATTTTTAATATACTAATATACACAGTTTAGAATACTTTCACTTCTTTCCCCGTCCCATAAGTAACAGTATAATTTTATAATACATTTACTTAACCTTTAACTAAAGATATTATTTTACCGTCCCACGAGTAGGAGTATAATATATAAAGCATATATGATGTTGCATCCTCTCCTACTTCCCCAAAACCAAAACTACTATACCCATATACCCACTTCCCACAAATAACAAGTCTATAACCAGTTTTACTACTCCCTCCGTCTCAAAATTACAAGTATATAAAAATTATTACTACTCCTTCCGTCCCAAAATTACAAGTATATAAAAGTATACCCAAAACATTATTTTATAACATATAAAGCATATATAGCATACTTATGACCATTTTAACATTTAAAGGGGGGATTAGTAACTTACCTATTTTTCGGAAATGAGTCAAGAAAAATATATTGTTCGGTAGATATGATCTATTCAACTCCCTGAACATTTATATATAATTAGATTTGAAAATGGAGTAGTAAATTAAAAGAAATAAAATGAAGAAGACCAAATCTTACCTAAGCTTCTCTTCTTCAACAATGGAGGAAATGAAATTTAGTGTGTGTGTGTGTGTGAGGTGTGGGATACGCAGAGAGAGGGGAGAGGGTTAGGGGGATAATGATCAAGTTTTATCCCTTTCTCTCCAATAAGTCATCCAAGTTCAATTGTTAACACTTAAGCCCCTTGAATACTAATTCCACTAAAAACCCTCATAACTTCCCACTACAACTTAACTCCCCTAATCACCTTTAATACTAACATTTTAACTAACACAAATAATCAAATAAAATGTGCAAATTCCTATAAGATGATGCAACAAATAAAATGCACCCATAATTTTAAATTTATAATTCTCAAAAATATAAAAAAATTATAAAATAAATAAAACGGATTTTTGGGGTCGTTACACTCACTCCCCCTTAAAGAAAATTCGACCCGAATTTTAGGATTGTTTACCTCAACCCTCAAACAACCCAGGATACTTCCTTTCATTTCAATCCCGAAACTCCATACTGAGTTCAATATCCTCTAAAACTTTAGACATATCGGAGAAGAATCATAAACACAATTGCGTGGCATCAACACATGGAACTCATTATCAACCTCGTCGAGAGAAAGAAGTAACACAAGACGATAAACTCAACCTCTAGCTCTTTCCAAAATCTCAAAAGAACTGACATATTAAACAATTCCACGAGAAGTAAAGGTATATCCCTCGAGTTCTTAGAATCAACTAAACAAGTTCTCAAGAATCTGAATGGTTATTTCTAACTGACCATCTAACTGAGGGTAAAAGTCATACTAAGTCTCAATTCCAAACCCAGGCCTTCTTAAATGCTTGCCAAAATCAAGATGTAAATAAGGAACCCATATCTATTACCATGCTCGTAGACATCCCATGAAATCGAACTATCTTCTGAACAAATAACTGACAACTGATAATTTACTTCCAGATTATTCACGACTCAATGACTTAGTTGAATACTTAGAATTTCTTGCATCAAACAATTAAAGATAACTCCTCGAATTTATCTCAATACTCTACTTCTACTTGGATTCATAATTAAATTGGTCTTGTATATCCCTTCAAGTATCTATAGTTGAACTCCGTTATACATGTTAAATTCCACTAAGTGTTGATTACATACTCTGCTATAGAAGTTAAAATTCCATCACTAGCCACGAACAAAATCTTATTGTCTGTCATTATTCATTCCACGAGTAATTTTCGATAGTTGGTATTATTCAATAGAGTAGAAATTTAAATCTTTCACAATCGCAAAGTCACACCATGTCTCAACTCACGAAGATTCCAAAGTGTTAATTCCTTTAACATTCCCCATTTAGTTTTATCACCCATGAACTATAAGTCAACGAATCCTCTAACACAATACCTTTCCCGATGATATAATATGGTAAACACTTCAAATCTAACTCCATCAAAGTCATTCACTAATGCAATGGATGTATAATCGCAATAAATATCAATTTATGGGTAGGATAATTTTGTTGATAAGGAATCAATCTTCTCAAAGCACACATTGTTACCGTACCATCCTGAAGCAATGAACATCTAAATCACTCTTTAAGGCATCTCTATGAATAATGAATTTATCAAATCCACTATAAGGGTAAGCTTGACATATCCACTAGAAATTAGTAACACTAATCATATCCTCTAAATAACTGTAGTACTAGTTAAATCCATTAAGCAATATCAATACTGAAGTTGTCATCAACTCTCGATTCATCAATTAACACTCGCAACAATTAAACTCATTCACTCTTACCAATCCATCGAGATAGTGCATCTTTCTGTGCTATGTAGTTAACAGTGTAGCTACCCTAGAAATCCATCAATAAATCCTCAACCCTATGCCTGAGTTGAAACTTTCCTCAAAATAATATATCCTCTAACATGAAGACATTCTGCCCTGATTTTACAACTGCTACCGCTCTCAAAGAACTCAGACTAGGATTACTTATACAATTCAACGTATCCAACAATACCACTGAAGAAGGTGAGAATTCAAACTATATAACCACCATTCATAATGTCCATACCCGATATAAAAGCCATCTTTGAAATATAATCCACTAAAATTCTCAACAAATGATAATCACTTCAAATCAACCACTAAACAATTACTGATCTCTGATGTTGCTCAAACATAGCACCCAACCACTCAAGATCACCCAAGGTTCTCCTCAAGAACAAGTACCACTCAAGGGAAATAAATTTAAAATCTCACAAGGAAAAGATATCTTTCAATTTAAAATGCAAATTTTTCACTACTAACTCCATAAACTAACTATCAGGCACAAACTTGCAACAACAATTTACAAATTTCTTAATGCCTAAATAGCATGAAAGCTAAACACATATATATACCCTGCTTAACTAAAACACACTACCATATAAAATTCCACCACCACAACATCAAAACCTTGTGATGACAACATCACTAAACCGGCAAATAAAACACGCCCATGAATACGCACATCACAAGTATACGACACTTTATCGATCGTCTAACACTCCCCCTTAGGAAGACACATCTAACACATAAGGTAAAGACTCAGAAGACACATGCAATCAAGAAGCACAATGCACAAACACACAAGTATGCGAAGAGCCAGGGTCTATAAGTGTGTGTGCTCTCAAACTAGACATAGAAATTATACCTCCAGTCACATTAGAAGAATCTGAAATCTGTTGTTGATTGATGGAAGAAACACGATCTTGCACCTTAACCTTTCCTGAAGCATCCCTCTTTTGGCCCCGAGATGACCCAGCTGCACTTCCCGATAACTGATTCTTAAATCTAAAGCAACTCTTCTGAAAGTGACCCAACTGACCACAACTCAAACATTTGCCCTGCTTCTTCCAACATTTTTCTTCTAAATGTCCCATCCTTTGACAGTAGTTACATACTCGTTTACTTCGAGTTCCTCTATTATGCGGACCTTGAAAAGATGCCCTAGCTTGCGAAGGTGTTCCTTGATATTCTCTACTATCTCCACGCTGGGGTTGCGGTTTTACTTGTTCTCCTCGTTTTGTCACATCTGAGGTTTCAATCTTGGTTTTATGCTCCTCTATATCGTCAATGATTTTCATGACAGCTTCAAACATACCTTGGAACAGTGCTCGAACCTCTTCTCTAGCATTACCCGACCCTGAAGGCCCTGACTGATTCCCTTCGGTGCCAACCATTTTCAATAAGTACCTGCATAAAACTCTCAACGTTACTTACCCTATACATAACTACCCTCCTAGGTCATTTAGTCATTCTAGACCATCTACAACCTAGCTCTGATACCAACTGTCGCGCCCCGACCCGTGGTCCTACTTGGCCCCACGCCCGGGACACGCGAGGAAGACGTCGTAAAGCAACTCTAAGAAAATTTTTCGAAATATATTTTCATAAAAAGGTTCACACAACCAAAACGTTACCAAAACATGACTTTAAGTCACAAAACAAACTTTCTCAAATGAGTACTTAGCCACTTGGCTATAACAAACTTTACTTATAAAATTTACAAACACGAACACCTACTAAAAGAGATGATACAATTAACTGAGTCACGGTTACACTAACCTAAAGGTATTACATTTACATAATGTATCCTTTATACACATCACTTCCCAAAAGTCTTACCAAATATCTCTTTACCAACGTCCTCCCTGTGCTGTGACCTATTCCCTGGACTCCTTCTTATCTAAAACGGTAAACAAATAAGGGGTGAGAATAAATCTCAGTAAGTTACTAAAATGCAACTACATTACATGCTAATATGATGATCATAAAGAAACAATATTAACAAATAAGCGTATAACACATAGCACATAACATGAGAGGCTCCCTATCGCCAACCGTCCCATACCGGTTGGAAATAACGACCAACTCATCATGCAACACATAAAGCGGAAATAAACACTCATACGTGGATACTGAGCCAAGGTTCTCAAACCAAACAATAGCCATCTGAGAGGCATCACTGAGCAGCATCGAAGAGCTGAGACGGGTTCCGGAACCAAACAACAACAACAACAACGGGGGGAAAATGACACAAAGTCATAACCCAAAGTGCCCAACCTTTGGCCTAAGGAATGGGGTTAAAAATGGGAAACCAATGATAGGAGCCTTATAATGTACTTGGCTCGGAGACCATTATAATCCCTATCACTGCCCAACACACACAAAAGTACCAGCTGGACTTTACACGCAAGCACCATAAAGAAATACTTGCTTAAACAACAATCAGGGACAATGATTCCAATGTAGGGAACCATGCCAAACACATCAAGAAGATGAACCATTCAACACATTACAAAATGTTCAACAATGCTCACTTAATCAATTACTCACATTTCACAACACTTGTGTTCACAAAGGAACCAATTCTACCACTTTAGTGATCCACAACAACCATCTAAGTACTTTAGGACACTCCCCAAAACTAGACTAAGATTGACCTCTAAATCCTTTAATTTGAAAAACTCTAAACTTTTCAGATAACTGGGCGGTCGCCCAAACAGGGCTGTGCGGCCGCCCAAAATGCTCTGTTCCAAGAAGAAAAACCTTCAGATAGATGTGCGGCCGCACGCCCAATTTTGGGCGGCCGCCCACATCACCTGGCAGACCCAAAACTTAACCAAAGTTCACTCCTTTTGTTTCACACCCAAATTTACTTGCAACATAACATTTGCAACTTACACAAAGGCTAAAACTCAGTCTACGAACAATACTAACACCAACTTCTATAGCATTCACAACAATAACAAGCTAGGTAACAACTTCTTACTACTCCTTATGTCCCAAAATTTCAAATATAATTAAAACATACCAAAATATTATTTCACAACCTACTAGACATATATAACATGTTTATATCCATTTTATTAGGTACAACAACATTACCATATTTTCCCAATACTACAACACCCATTTGTATTAACATTTCCCACATGCAACAATTTATAACTACTCCCTCCGTTTCACAAGTATCATTATAATTTTTAATATACTAATATACACAGTTTAGAATACTTTCACTTCTTTCCCCGTCCCATAAGTAACAGTATAATTTTATAATACATTTACTTAACCTTTAACTAAAGATATTATTTTACCGTCCCACGAGTAGGAGTATAATATATAAAGCATATATGATGTTGCATCCTCTCCTACTTCCCCAAAACCAAAACTACTATACCCATATACCCACTTCCCACAAATAACAAGTCTATAACCAGTTTTACTACTCCCTCCGTCTCAAAATTACAAGTATATAAAAATTATTACTACTCCTTCCGTCCCAAAATTACAAGTATATAAAAGTATACCCAAAACATTATTTTATAACATATAAAGCATATATAGCATACTTATGACCATTTTAACATTTAAAGGGGGGATTAGTAACTTACCTATTTTTCGGAAATGAGTCAAGAAAAATATATTGTTCGGTAGATATGATCTATTCAACTCCCTGAACATTTATATATAATTAGATTTGAAAATGGAGTAGTAAATTAAAAGAAATAAAATGAAGAAGACCAAATCTTACCTAAGCTTCTCTTCTTCAACCATGGAGGAAATGAAATTTAGTGTGTGTGTGTGTGTGAGGTGTGGGATACGCAGAGAGAGGGGAGAGGGTTAGGGGGATAATGATCAAGTTTTATCCCTTTCTCTCCAATAAGTCATCCAAGTTCAATTGTTAACACTTAAGCCCCTTGAATACTAATTCCACTAAAAACCCTCATAACTTCCCACTACAACTTAACTCCCTAATCACCTTTAATACTAACATTTTAACTAACACAAATAATCAAATAAAATGTGCAAATTCCTATAAGATGATGCAACAAATAAAATGCACCCATAATTTTAAATTTATAATTCTCAAAAATATAAAAAAATTATAAAATAAATAAAACGGATTTTTGGGGTCGTTACAATTTTTACCTCTTTTAAATTTTGAAAAAAAAATGTTATTAAAAATATTAAATTTTGCAATTTCGGCCATTTTGAAATTAAGAAAAAACAACAACACTATATCATTATTTCGATTCCCTTCTATTAAATTTCTGAATCACTAAATAGGCTTGACCCAAATTTGAGATACGAGGGTCCCTACAATTTAAGAGATGTAACTGTTTACACACAATTTAAGAGGTGTAAAGAATCGAATTAACATTTTTCAAAGGGATTTGATTTGATTAGCTAGCTTGCATGAATTTACTGTCCCGACTTGTTATTGGCACAAATCATTTTTATAGCCAATTGTAATGTTTTTTTTTTTTTTTTTTTTTTATAGCCAGTGAGTATTTGATAGAACCTTTAAAGTTGATGACTGATGGTCGGAGCCCTTGAGACTGATAGCCAGAACCGTTGATACTGATAGCCAGGACCTTTGAAACAGATATCCAGTTTTTTTTTTTTTTACAAAGGAAATTTAGAGACCTACAAATGTCATGGGCTCCGCCCTTGATTATGAGTTTAAATACCTCAAAAGACGTCATTTAGGCCCCTCAAACGAGCCTTTGAAGTTTTTTTATAAGTGAAGTTTTTATAGATGGTTAGTAGCAATGTTTAGAATATACAGTTGCTTTGTAAAAAAGGTTCAATTCATGTGTTAAAGAGCATAAAATATTGTTGAGAAGTTTCGATTATTTACAAAAATATCACCGTGCATTTTTTAAATAGTTTTAATTATTTACAAAAACGCCACTATCTATTTAAAAATATATTTTCCTACTCATTAAGAAAAACGCATTTACAATAAACCAGGGACGAAGCTACTGTGGGGCAAGGGGGGTCGACCCCCCTGAGCTTTTAGTACTTTCCACTTAAACCCCTATACTTATACTAAATGTTGGATAAATGCAATTTTGACTCCCCTGGATTTTAATGAAATAGGGAATGGCTGCCCTAAATTTTGGGGAAAAAAATACTTACTTTGTCCCGAAATAATCTCCTATATTTGCCATTTCTTAATGTCTCAAAAAGTTGTTCTCATTCTATGATTTAGGTTTAAATGTTCATAAACACAACATAAATAGTGAAGCAAGTATTCATATATTTTTTAAAAAATTGAATAAACAAATGGGAAGATCATTATTTTATGACGGAATGAGTAAAATATATTTTCAATAAAGTTCAAGTTTGAAATTAAATTATTCATTAGGGGATGAATATGAAAAACCAAATATTATTTAATGATTTGACTTTTACTTAATCAAATTTAATACTAGCACCTCTGTCTCAAAACAAATGTTCAAAAAAAATAATCTTTGGATCTTCAGTAAATTTAATATTTTTTGAACATTTGTTTTATAATGCATTATATAGCTGTCGTCTTAAACCAAAACTTGTGTGAAACGGTCTCACGTATGAGACGGTTTTCGTTGAGAGAATAAATGGTTTGCCACCTTATGTGCAGGGCGTGACAAGCCACTTTCCTTTCTCGACGAGACACGTCTCATACATGAGATGGTATCACAAGATACTTCCTCTTTGTCTTAATGAATGCCAATTTTCATGGTATGGACTTAATGAAAAAGTTAATTTTCATGAAAATATAGCACTAAAATTTCATAAAATACCCTTATTACTTCTAATTTGCAAGTATACATCAAAAGATTTTATTGCTAAATGAGAAATCTTATTGATTGTGGGACGATTTGGTTTTTTTATACGCAATGTAGAATTAATAACGAAAACACACCACACAACTCTATTCCACGATTAGTCATATAATATCTTGACAACTCTTACTTTGATTCTTAGCTACGTCTCTATACCTTGACCCTGACTATGAATTCTGGCTACGTCCCTGCAATAAACCAACCAAAGTTTATTGAAAAGATTCCATCTTTTCCATGATACGGCCGTTGTTGACTTCACTATTCGATTTTCCAATAAAAAACAAAGTAGCGGCTACCCACGAAGCCTCACGTACACATACTCCTCTTTAAGAATAATAATGATTGGCTTCTTTATGAGACTCGAAACTGTTAGCACCTCCTCTATTTTCAGAGTTTTCAGAGTATACGTATACTCTCTCTCTCCTATTTTAACAGTCAAAATTTTTCTAAAAAAGCATCATATTTTAAGAGTTAAAATTCTAAAATGGAAAGTGGGTCTTACATGTCGTACTCACAACAATTATTCACTAACTCTTTTCTACCCCACTTTCTCTCTCCTACCCAACTATCAACACTCACAACACATCACATTTTCCTTAATTCTTGAATCCCACCCATTTTTTACTCTTAAAATGGGACGGAGGGAGTGTATACTTTTTTTTAGTCTATTTCAGAGTATATATTCACTTCTTAAAATGACAAAGAATTTTTACTATTCATCTCACTCATTCTCTCATCTACTTATTTTTATACTCACAACACCAATTAACTTACTACTCCCTCTGTCCCATTTTAAGAGTCAAAAATTTCTTTAAAAGATGTCCAATTTTAAGAGTCAAAATCCTAAAAGTGGGTCCTACATATCATACTCACAACAATTATCCACTAACTCTTCTCTACCATACTTTCTCTCTCCTACCCAACTATCAACACTCACAACACATCACCTTTTCCTTAATTCTTGAACCCACCCATTGTTTGACTCTTAAAATAGGACGGAGAGAGTATTTCCTTTCACTCACTCTCTCTCATGACTTACTTTTATAAGCATAACACTTACATCACTTCCACCATTACTTAATCTCCGTATAAATGAGATGGTGAACATATACTCTGAGACGAAGGGTGTTGGAGCAATTATCTCATATCGGGAATTAACTAGCAATTGCCTGACTATATAAAGATCCAGGGTCACTCCTCCCATTGCCAATTGGTTTTGGGATGGAAGCTCAGATATTCAACTGATACTCTTTGATAATATTTGTTAGGAGGATTTGATAATATCTCCCCATATCTCCCAGATATTCAACTGACCCTCTTTGATTAGGCATATCCCTTTCCTAATTTTGATATCGTTTCCTTATTTCTAGGTAGTAGAATTAGTATAAATAGGTGATACTTGTAATCGTTTTTATTAATCAAGAATAGAATTCAAGCATTGTTTATTTCATAAAAAATAAATATGAAATTTCTCTTCTTGTTCATCCTTCTCTACGCCAAATTCATCATGGTATCAGAGCTGACCCTTTACACGTGCGGGGCGTGTTGGAGTAATTATCCCATATCGGGAATTAACTAGCCATTGCCTGACTATATAAAGATCCAGAGTCACTCCTCCCATTGCCAATTGGTTTTGAGATGGAAGCTCAGACTTTATCAAATGGAGTAATAGATTTACTTTACTTTTTTTGAAGAAGCGAAACTGTAAACAAATAATCCCTCCGTCTCAGAACATGTAGAACTATAGGAGTGTGCACAATAATTAAGAGAAAAATAGAGTATATGTGGTAGAAAATGAAAAGAAAGTATGAGTGAGGTAAATAATAGTGTTAGTTAAATAAATTGGGTGGTGGAAAATGAAGAGATAGAATGAGTGAAGTTAAATGGTGGGTTGATTGAATATAAATATATTATTAAAACATTTTTATTTTGAGCAATTTCAATTATTTTGGGACGATCTAAAAGGGAAATAAGTCTTACTTGTGTTGTGACGGAGGGAGTAAAAATCTATATATATTAAAAGTCGACGCGGAGGAATACGAATTCGCCATTTGGATAGTTTAGGCTAAAGAATGTTTTTGGTGAAGCCATGTCATCACCATTCTTATTGATAAGTGACTCTTGATATTCTTATTATTAGCTAATAATATTAGTTAATCATAATAGTTACTCCCTTTGTCTCACTATGTTTGGCCACTAGACACAATCTCATAGTTTAAAGGAACCTCAATAAATTTCTTGTTCATTTTTTACATTTCCAATTCTATCCTTCTTTAAGACATGAAAAGTCACGCATTAGTTTTGTATATAATTAATTAGTTTGTAAAATGCTCATTTAAGTAGGGGTATAATGGGATAATAGGGTATAAATTTACATTGAATTTATAAGTGGCCAAACAAAATGAGACAAACAAAAATGAAAATGTGGCCAAACAAAGTGAGACGGAGGGAGTATTATATAAGTTAACTGTTACTATTAATAGTATTAGTTAACTATAATAGTTATTGTATAAGTTAACTATTATTATTAATAGTATTAGTTACCTATAATAGTTTTTGTATAAGTTAACTAATAATATTAATAGTATTAGTTGACTATAATAGTTATTGTATAAGTTAACCATTACTATGAAAAATATTAGTTAACTATAATAGTTATATAAGTTACTTATTACTATTAATAGTATTAGTTAACGTTAATAGTTACTATATAAGTTAACTATTACTAGTAATAGTATTAGTTAACCATAATAATTACTACCTCTATCCCTAAATGAGTGTCCAAATTTCATTTTAAGGGACATCTGAAAATGTCAACTTTTCGTACACTTTGGTGGCAAATCATTCATATATAATCTTGTAATCTCCTTTCTAAACATTTAGTTTTGCACGTATAAAGAGACCGGTGATTTTTTTTTTGAAAAAAAAAAAACATTTAGGAACAAAGTTATGCTAAAAAAAAGACACTCATTTTGGGACAAATATTTCTTGAAAATGGATACTCATTTAGGGACGAGGGAGTACTATATAGATTAACTTTTAGTATTGACAATAATGGTTAATTACAATAGTTACTATGTATATTAACTTTTACAATTAACAATATTAGTTAATTATTATAGTTATTAAATAAGTTAATAATTATTTTTTTTTAAAAATAAATTAACTATTACTATTAATAATATTAGTAAATCATAATAGTTACTCTCTTCATTCCAAATTGAATGTCTTGTTTATATTAAAATGAATGATTTTTGAAATTTTACATTCAAATAATTTTGTACCTAAGATTTTTTTCCATAGATCATTATATGCATTCATTTAAGTGCAACGGTTATTAAAATATGAAGAGTCTCAATAAAACTTAATATATTAAAAATAATTATGATAAAGTGACTTTGACTTATCCGGTATAAGAAATGTAAAGTCATAATTTGAAATGTAAAGTCACAAAAAATAAATTTTTGATTTGTTACTTAGAACAAATGAAAAGTCTTCAAACAATTTATTTTGTTTAACTAATAAATTAAAATTTTTATGTTGAATCCTGCAAACAAAGGAAAAGTAAAAAAAAACAACATTAATCTTGATTTTAAATCCAAAATTAGAAAATAATTTACTCATTAATTTATCCCCCGAAATAAAAAGAAAATTACTGTGTAATTGATTATTTACTTTTTACATGTCTTTTTTTTAGTTGTATTTTTAAGATACTTAAAAAATATTTTTCTAATCATAATAAAATATATTTAACTAACTAAATAAACAACAAATTGTAAACAAATTTCCGTGCGTGAAACGGGGTATTTCCTAGTCAATCAAGAAAGCCAAACAAAATGAACAATACAAACTGTATGAAATAACGAAGACATTTCCAAAACAGTTTATTTTTTCCTTCAACTGTTTATTTAAATAAATAAATAAATCCCTCATAACAATACAAAGTAAGCAAAACAAGCCCCCCATAAACCATTTTGTGGATTGTTTCATTCAAAAATTCCCTTCTATCATTGTCCTTCGTGTTTCCCCTTCTTCTCCTCTTCCCGATTTTTTGTTGGTTTTTTCTGGAAATCTAAACCCAAATTTGGGTAATTTTTGTGATGGGATTATAGTTAGCAAAACCCAGAAAGGTCTTGATTTTTCTTGAATGGGAAATTGTTTGGATACTCAAGTTGTAGATCCTAACCCTAGTAGTATCAGTAAGTCAAGTTCTTCTACCACTAGACCTTCTACTACAGGTAAATTCACTCAATTCAAATTAGTCAAGTTACTTAATTTTAGATGTGGGTGAATGAAAATTTCTAATAAAGTTTGTTTTTTGTTCATATTGTAAAAAAGTTGTAGACCTTGTAATTTCAATTGTTTATTTCTTGAATCGTTACATGGGTTTTGTTTATTTTCTTCATATGATACATTATCTGGTCTATTTTGGATGATATCATCAAATAAAGTGTTAATTTATTGTTGGGTACACAATTTGGGAAACACCCATGTCCGAATTTGATTGGAAACCATGATCAATTGATGATTTTCTGGCATTTTATTTAGGGATTTCATCAAATACCAGTAATGGGGGTGGATTTTCTTTAACAAGCAGCAGTGCAGGGCAAAGCCGGTTATCTGAAACTGTGAGTGTTGATGGGGAGACTCGTTTGAATGGGGAAATATTGCCTTCACCCGATTTGAAGGTATACAGCTATGCTGATTTGAAGAGTGCGACTAGGAATTTCAAGTCTGATATGGTTTTGGGGGTGGGGGGTTTTGGGACGGTTTATAAAGGATGGGTGGAGGAGAAGACATTGATGCCGGGAAAGTATGGTACTGGAATTATGGTTGCCATCAAGAAATTGAATCCTGAAAGTATGCAAGGATTTCAAGAATGGCAGGTACTTCAACTATACGCGCACACACACACGTACACACTCCCTCCGTCCCAAATTGATAGTCCCATTTGACTTTGCAAACATTTTAAGGTTACATTCTAAGTTTATGAAATTTTGAAGGCTTAATTTTGGACATAGGACCAACTTTCTGGGACAAACAAAATGGGGAAATGAGACGATCATTTTGGGACGGAGGGAGTATATTTTAGAGAGCTTATATTTAGATTACTATATTGGTTGCAACTGTTTCATGTGATACCTATCTTTAGCATTTATTGTTAGTTAGTTAGTTAGTTTGTGTTTGTTGTTAGACATTGAAAAGGGAAATCTTGGAGATGATGTGGTGCAAGAATGGAAGTTCTCTTGTAGTGCCATCTTGGCAGTACAGTGTTGGTGTGGATTGACTGCCAATCAGATTTTTCTTTCCGGAATTGTGGGCCATCCAAAAGTTACTTACGATGCAATACTCACTAATGGTCACATGGCAGTGAATTAGTTCTTATTTGGATAGGAAATTAATGAGAAAATGCATTTTGCTTGTAGAATTGCCAGTTTTGGTAATATGTATGAATATAATTTACTTATATTTATCTTCCTGTATGTGATGATCGGGAACTCCATCATCGTTGTTGGTATCCTTGGGGTGTTGTTGCGTGCATGTAGTGATAATCGACAACTTTTTGTGCGGAAGTGACTATTTTCTTGCATCTTTTTGACGTCTCTAGTTTGTAAAGTACTGATTTGGTGCAAGATTTCTGTACGACATGAGGGGATCAACTTTTACTCATTTGTTTGACTGATATCTTATTTGTTTATTTGGTTCAGTTTGTTGACATATTTCATAGACATAAAATGATGATTGGATATTAATTTGTGCCGTTTGCATTTTTCAGTCAGAAGTGAATTTTTTGGGTCGCCTTTCTCATCCTAACCTTGTTAAGCTAATTGGATATTGTTGGGAAGATAAAGATTTGTTACTTGTGTACGAGTTTATGCAGAAGGGAAGCTTGGAAAATCATCTTTTCAGAAGTAAGAACTCTTGAAACTCTGTTTCATTCATGTGTTATGTTAGGGAAAGTGAAATGATGATTTAAATTCACTCCTTGATTAAACTTTTGGAATTGGTTCCTCTACCATCGCCCTCCCCCTGCAGTCAGTGACATGCTGGTCCGGACTAGCCTGTCCCTTTTATCGATGCAATCCAATGGTTCAAATCAATGGACTTCGAAGTTTTGACTGATTCAGTCTGGACCATATGATTGCATCGATAAATGAGATGGAGCAATCCAGACCATTGAGGTCAGGAAAGTTAAGAAAATCCAATGGTAGAGGTTCCGGATTTGAAAACTTGATGGGAAATGTTAAAGACAGTTGCTTTCATTCACTTTTCGGCTAATTTCCACTGTCGATGAAATTTTTGAACCAAAAAATCAAGCATGATGACAGAAGTCATAATTTAGTTAATTCGCCTAATTGAATTTTGATCGTTTAATTGTTTGCTTAAGCAGGGAGTACTGCCATTGAGCCACTTTCTTGGGATATAAGGATGAAAATAGCCATAGGTGCTGCTCGAGGCCTTGCTTTCTTGCACAGTTCAGATGAGCATGTCATATATAGGGACTTCAAGGCCTCTAATATACTCCTCGATGGGGTAAAATTTCTCACCCTTGCCTTGTTATTTAAGAATTGTTTTTCTCGGTATTTTGAGCTCGAGAATACATCAAGAAAATGTAGACATGAGGAGAGAGAAAATCAAAAGTACCAGTGTGTTGGAATGTTTTAGATAAAAAGGTTCATTAAGGGCCTTATGAATTTTTTCCTTCATGCTTTGCTCTGTCACAAAATAAATGTCACACTTTGCGGTTTGGTATTGTCCCAAAATAAATGTCGCAGTTCTAAACTAGGAAAGAGTCTTAGCGCACTTTATCATTGTATATGCAATGTTCAATAAGTAAAGCACATTTCTTAAAAACGTTGACACTGCAACATTTATTTTTGGGACGGAGGGAGTATTATATTGCTAGTTTTAAGTCTCGATTTATTTATCTAACCTTTTTTTTTTTTTTTTTTTTTTCATTTTTGGCTTTTGTAGAACTACAATGCTAAAATATCGGACTTTGGCTTAGCGAAAATGGGGCCGTCAGGGGAGATGTCACATGTGACAACTAGGGTAATGGGCACGTATGGGTATGCTGCTCCAGAGTACATTGCAACAGGTGAGTCTTGTCCCACTTCTTAAATTTGTATTTGGAAGACCCAAAAGTTTTATTTAAAAAAATCTCACGAAATTGTTACGGAAACAAAAGGCCCACTATCCATGGTGTTCCTACTTATGCATATCAAGGACACTGGGCACTAATCAAACAACATACTCCCTCCGTCCCAAAATGATCTCCACATTTGACTATTCAAACTTCTTAAGGATATGAACACTTGTTTCACTAGCCATGTTGTGTTTACGCATATTTAAGCCTATATTGTAGAAATGAGAAGAAATTTTTGGGACAATGAGAAATGTTTAGTGGGAAGATCATTTTGGGGAAGGAGGGAGTATTCCTTAAAAATGGTTCAAAAACACTAAATAAAAGTCCAATCTTGACCAGGTCATTTGTACGTGAAGAGTGATGTTTACGGCTTTGGTGTTGTTTTGCTCGAGATGCTGACTGGATTACGGGCACTCGACACGAAACGCCCGAGCCCGAAGCATAATTTGATTGACTGGGCAAAGCCTCTTCTTTTTCATAAACGAAAGATATATTCCATCATGGATGCAAGAATAGAAGGCCAATATTCTTCAAAAGCAGCATTACAAGCCGCTCAACTTACCTTAAAATGTCTCGAAAACGAGCCCAGAAAACGACCCTCCATGAAAGAAGTCGTGGAAGTGTTGGAACGGATAGATGCCATGAAGAAGAAGAAAACAAAGGAAAGAAAATCTGGATCGTTAGATTCGAAACCTCATTCGCAGAGACAGCATCTATCAAGTAGTCATCACCACCATTCATCACATCATCAAATAAACCATGCTAATGCATCAGTAACTACTGGAGGATGAGAGGTGTGGCTTTATTCATTTTGTAAGTTTGTTTCCTCCAAGTATTTATAATTTTTTGTTTCTCTTTTGTATAATCTATAGCATAAGAATCATTCGAGGGAAATGATACTACAGTTTTTTTTTTTTTTTTTTTTTGTGCCTTTCTTGCATCAATATTGTTGTATTGGCAAATGCCGTTTGTATTCTACATGCTGTCGTCGAGATGATTACTCCTCAGAAAGATAGTCTCATTTTGACTTTTTATGGTCAACATAAATGAACTTTGACTTGCTGAAATTAATTTTCTGGCCAGACTGGGAACAGAAAGAGTTAAGGATGTTAACTATGTTCTCACAGTCAGCCTCTCCAGCTCTAGAGAAGAGCAAGAGATCATCAGCGTAGAATAAATGAGATATCGGGGGACCTTTTTGGGAGGCCTTGAGGCCCTTCCACTTTCCATTGTTGACACTATATCAATAATGGGTTGAGATAGCCTCTCCATGCAAAGAACAAAAAGATAGGGGGAGAGGGGGTCCCTCTGGTAGGGGTAAAATGGGGAACACTGGAGCAACATTGAAGGAGATAGTAGAGGTGGGTGTCCGATCTGTATTAGCCGGATAGCAGTAGAGAGAGAGAGAAATTGTCTTGAATTTGAGATCAAAGAAAAGTGATGAAGTGAGATCTTAAATTTAACCCTTTAAATTCTAAATTTAGAACCTTGAATACTCACAGACTTCGTTCATCATCCAACAATATCATTCACAACGTAAATTTCAAAGATAGTCGTTAAGTTTCTCATGCATTTCGTTAGTTTCCATCAATTTTCGTTAGAGTCCATTCAAAAAAGGCACCACATTGCCACAAAGTGTGAACATTAGGAATGAAATTGTCAAAATTGGTACGTTGGGAGTCGCATTGCAACTCCTGTGAAACTTAAGGGCACTAATGTGCTATTCGTCGCAAGATATCGTTCGATTGGGCGTATGTTGGAAGATTTTAAATGGTAACCGGGTCTCCGTTTGGAGTATAAATCTTGGTCAACTATGGGTTCTTGAAGGTGCAACACCGGAAAGTCGATTCGCAAATAGAGCGACTGATTGTATATTGTCGAAACTTGTTTTCTATGATACCTCAGTATATGAGTTGAGCCTTGACTTTGTAAAGTGCCATCTCGTACCTTATTTTGATTGCAAGTAATGAATTTGTCTTTCTTCCAAAAATAAAAAAATAAAAAAATAAAAATCTATACTATAGTATTTTAAAGTTGGTGAAACTTACCTTGGGAATGACACGTAAGTCAAAAATGGGTTTATCTTGATTTAGAGGATGCCATGTAATATGACTTTTGGAATCATGAAGGCTTTTGGCATTCTCCTACCTAGGTAAAAATAATAGGTAATATCAATAGATATGATAGTAGGTAATTTAGTCATTCTATAAGAAGATAAGAAGAGATTCGTATCTAATAGAATATGTACTCTTATATATAGAGTATTAGACTAGGTAGACATATACTCTTATATATAGAGTATTAGACTAGGTAGAGTTTGGATGCATTAAAGAACAATTCATTAAGAAGTGACTTTTTAGTTTTTGACTATTCAATTTTTTATAATTCAATGGCTTTGATCCTTTCATGTATTCCAAGAGACAACATATTATTCAAAACCATTGAATTATGATGGAATTCTTAAAGTTTAAAGTATCAAGTGAACTTGAAATCATAGAAAATGAAAAGATAAGATGAACCATTGTAATAAATAATGCTAAAACCTAAAAAGTCTCTAACTTACATTTTATTAATATAACTTGCATTTATGCTAACATATAAAAAGTTTCTAACTTACATATTATTAATATGACTTGCATTCATGATCTCATAAGTTATAAGGCTCTTCAACTTTAAAGACTACTACAAAAATATAAAAACCAAATATTTATTAATCAAATAGTACTTTTAAGCTCTCAACTCTACCAAAAAGACACCCTTCTCATTTTAGATGCTAGGATAATTTTATTGTTCATGCTTTTCTATACATAAATGAAGTCAAAGGGAAGAAGACGACGCAATGATTTATCAACCCTTTATATCGGTAATATAATATTCTACTCCCTCCGTCCCATCTTAAACTTAAAAAAAAAATGGACACAAGAATTAAGATGAGAATCTTTATATTATAAAATATAGATAGTGGGGTAGAGTGTCGTGAGTATAGAAAGTGGGTAGGAGAGAAAAAGTGGGGTAGGGAATAGTTAGTGGATAGTTGTTGTGTGTATGACATGTAGGTCCCACTAAATAAAAAAATATAAATAAGTTTCCATTTTGGGATTTTGAAGTTTAAGATGGGACGACCAAAATAGAAATTTTTGAAGTTTAAGATGAGACGGAGGGAGTATTTTAATATTTCATGCATTATATACTAACTATTGTATTTGTTGTTATATTAATTTTTGTAGGTATTCCTTCAAAAGAAATGGCTAAAAAAATCGTGCTATGAAGCGTGCTTATTTGATGAGTAAAAAAATAAAAAATGAAGTTCAAATTTACATGCGAAAGAGAAGGAAGGAACAAGCATGCCGAAAGATGGACGAGAAACCTTTTTCGGCCAATCAGGTTTGAAGTCAGGTTTTCTTCCATATAACTAAAGTCTCTTGCAGAGTTTAAGAATAATATTCGTAATAAAATTTGGGAAATTTGGGTAGTTAACCTATACACACAAGCGGCACACACAACACACACACACATGTATATATATATACACACTAAACACACATGCAATTTTCCATATCCTCAAACTTTTATGTTGTTTACAGATTCATCAGTGCGTACATCACAACGGACGAATAGTTTCAGGAAAAGAAATTTACTTGGATAATGAAATTGGTACCACATCCAATTACAATGTTAGGACATCAGGTATGTTGAATTTGTTAATTTAATAAAGTATGTAAAATTGTTGCAGTTAATTACTAAGATTTAGTTAATTACAAAGATTTAGAGAAAACTACAATAGCTATTGTATCTAACATATCAATTCGAACGGAAGGAGTATATAGGTAGTTAGGGCTAAGTAGTAAGCAACGCAATTTCATTTCATAACTTTTCATAGCTTCTTACATATGTGACTGAGTGTATATATTAAATATTTTACAAAAACATATCCGCATTCCTATGACTATTCAGCAATTTAGAGAGAAATTTACTTTCATCAGTAATTAAACTTAGGAGAAATTCAAAACAGAAATTATTAACAAAAATGTTTGGGATGGAAAGAGTTTACTAACAAATCAAGTTTAACTTTCAAATAAATTATTTAAATTTCATTATCAAATAATTTTAGTAATAACATGATCTTTTAAAAAAGTAAAAAAATGAAACAATTTAAATTCACCAATGTCATTAGGAATTAGGTGTTCTAGCTGGGGAGAACGGATTTATTTTCTAGTAAAAAATAAAATTGGTGACTATTCACGTACCTTCTCCGGAGCATATGCCATAGCCCATAGGGCACATGTGGTGGTGCAGTTGGAAAGGTTACTGGACACCGTTACGTGCACGGCCCGTTTCATTAACTCCCAAGACCGGCGCCGGAAGTCACCACCACCGGAACGGAGTAGTAAGTTGAGCCAGAAAGTACGGCCCTAGCAGACTCTTACCGCCTTCTGCGCCGCCTAATGGAGGCGAAAATGCCAACGGCGGATTTTCTGACGTCGCGAGTTCGACATGGCCGCCATCGATGCCCTCCCACACGCTCTTCGATTTCCAGTAATTTTCCTCTTTCTCTAATATCTCTCCTCCTATTACCCCTCTCCGAATTAGGGCACAAGTCGCAGCTTAATTAAATAACTAGATGATTCTCTTTGATTTGACACAACTGTGAAGTGCAGCACAAATTGCTCGGTCGGATCAGTGTTTTCTCATGATTTCTACAATTTAGATGCATCTCAATGTAAGTTCTTGATTCTAAGCTCTGTTTTCATTCTGTAATTTCCAAACTAGTCATATTTCATTCAATATAGCGTCTGGAGTGTGAATTATTCAAAATGTTGATTGGAATTTTCATTCAATAGACAATAAAATAAACTCAGATTGACCTAATAGTGTCAAAGTCATTGAAATTAGAACTGACCTAACAAGCATCCGAGTCCATTTCGAGCTCCGTACCAAGCTGTCAAAGAAATCCTGAAAGTCATTGTATTGAAATGATCAGGGATCATAAAACTACAATATTGTAGTACACATGGAATGCATGATGATTATACTATCAGTTTAAACTTTACTTTTTGAATTACTAATGCTCGTTTTTGAGTCTCTCTAAAAGTAATCCATGATGACGGGTGAAGAGCGGGTAGTCATGATTGAGTAGCTTTATAAGAGTGATAGATTAATGTCGTTTTTATTGAAAACTAGCTTTAGGTATGTTATGCTTTGCAGTTTTTCATGATCATCTGTCTTTAAATTATGTGTTCATGTGTAATACAGATTTTATAAATGAACTGGAGATTGACCACATTCGATTAAGTTTGAATTTGAGTCAACGGGTAGAGATGGTCATTTTGAGCCTGTATTCGCTTGTTTAATTGTTTGAAATAAATAGGCGTTTGACTTACTTTATTGGACCTTATTTTTAATATGTTTCTCGAGCTGACCTTAATGTTTCCTTATTTATTCTTACTGCCTTGTTTAGGTGTGATTTACTCCACCCATTTCGAAAAGAAAAAAATATTGTGATACCAATCATTAGTCTATATTAAAAATAAATAAGCATTTATAGTTTAATCAATAAAAGCGATGACTTGTCAAAGAAATCTATTTATGGTAGATGGTGTCACCCTTCAAATCCCACACCTATATACTAGCTTAGGAATGAGTCACACCAAAAATGTAACATTAAGCCACCTCCTGCTAACTTATTAAGGTGCTGGATACTAATCTTCAAATGAAACAAATCATGGGCCCACAACTAAATGGCTACACTTGAAAAGTCTTTGGTACAAGCCGTCCATCTTTTTTTTTTTTTTTTTTTTTTTTTTGTGTTACTATTTGACTAGTTTGACCATCTTAATTTTCGGGATATTACAGATGGAGGGAGTATTTAAGAGTGGGCTCATCTTTCTTTGAATTTCATAGTCGCCCACAAGTTTTTCTTTCTCTCTCTGCTCAAATTTCTTTGGTAATGCTGCCTTTGATGTATTCTTTCTTTGTCTCTATGTTGATCTGTAGCTTATGATTTACTTTTTAACGATTTATTTGTTCTTCAGCTGACAAAACCAATCAATTTTTCATGAAATTAACAGATTTATTTGAAGTCTCATTAATTTGTGGTTGCTGGAGGATTTCTATAAGCTTGCTGCATCAATGTAAGTACTTGATTCTCAGTTCTGTTTTCATTACGCATCTGCATGATAAAGCTTGCATAAATATTTCTATCTCCATTCTCTGTTTCCTCATTCTGCTCTTGTCCATAGCTTTGGAAAAGAAAAGAAAAGAAAAGAAAAAAAAAACTTATATGGAAAATGGACCCTTGACTGCAGGCATAGGCTCGTCCCGAACCTGTTGTGAATTGTAACAGATGTTCTATCCTAAGATCCATATTTTTGTCAATGTTTAGTTAATAAAATGGCGTGTGACAATGGCTCTAATAAGTTAAAGGTCCTAAGCTTCCATATTCGCTTAGGATTTTTTTCTTCAGAATGTATCATCATTTTGTAGAGGTTGATCTTGGAATTACAGAGCTTAGGTTGATTATAATAACTGATCAAAGTAGCTGACCTTTTTCTTAGTTTAGTAAAACATAGGCTCTCTCTAAGCAACCCGCCCCCCTCAATTTATGTCACCCGTGTGTGTGTGTGTGTTTTTTTTTTTTTTTTTTTTTTGTGTGTGTGTGTTCAAGGATTTTACAACCCCTTTTGATCTGATAATTTCATGGCAGAGTTACAAGATGTACAACTACGATCATGAAACGGGCGAAAACAAATTGATTGCCTATACCCGAAGACTTATGTTCTCAGTCATATCAATGGGCCCCGTCCCAAACCACATTGCATTCATCATGGACGGAAACAGAAGGTTCGCCAAAAAACAAAAACTCAAAGAAGGGGACGGACACAAAGCTGGATTCGGAGCACTAATGCAAATGCTAAAATACTGCTACGAGTTAGGAGTGAAATACATAACAGTCTACGCTTTCAGCATCGATAACTTCAAGAGAAGCCCAGAAGAAGTCCAATCAGTAATGGACCTAATGGAGGAGGTAATCCAAATTTTTCTCGAAAGAGAAAGCATTATACAAAAATACGGGATTAGGGTTTTGTTTATTGGGGATTTAAAATTGCTCAATGAGTCAGTTAGGGTTGCAGCTGAAAATGCAATGAAAGACACAGCACATAATACCAACTACACGCTATTAGTTTGTGTTGCTTATACTTCTACTCATGAAATAGCGCGTGCGGTTGATGAATCGTGTAAAGAGAAGTTGGGAAAGACCGAGGCAGTTGAAAATGATATTGCTCGTGATGAATGTGGCAGTGATATGAAGGTGGTTGATATAGAGAAGCATATGTACATGAAGGTGGGTCCCGATCCAGACATTATGTTCAGGACCTCGGGGGAGACTCGGCTTAGTAACTTTCTGCTTTGGCAGACTACAAATTGTCTCTTGTATTCACCTAATGCATTGTGGCCAGAGCTCGGTTTGAGGCATTTTCTTTGGGGAGTGATGCAGTTTCAGGCCAGTTATTCTTATTTGAAGAAGAAAAAGAAGCAGTCTTGAAACTCGTCCTGTGAGTGCGATTATCTAAGCCAGGCGGCTGTCTGTCATGGCTCGTTGTCCTGTGAGTGCGATTATCTAAGCCAGGCGGCTGTCATGGCTCGTTATTGTGGTTATATACCCACCCGTTGTGGTTATATACCCACCCGTTTACTATTACTACCTCCGCCGCAAAATGATTTTTCTTTGTATGTTTAAGTTTGTAAGCAATTATAGCATAAAAATGATATGCACTACTACTACTTTATGTTGCTTAGAATCTTTTAATTGATCATGTTGTTTTTATGACAATTTAAAGCCTATGTTTTTATTATTCAATTGACTCAATAATAATGAGACCCACTTATCATACTCACAACAACTATCCATTTACTTCCTCTGTTTCAAAATACATGTCGTTTTGGACTTTTTCACACATATTAAGAAATGCAATAATTACATATAAAAAAGACTTGTCTACCCCTAAAAGAATCCAATTACATATGTAATTAAATGCTTAAACAAGAAATAGGTTGCAATTAATGTATGAGGGTATAATTGGCATACAAGAGCAAAATGTCTTGGAACTAGTAAAACGCCAAGTATTTTGAACAAAATTTAACTCCTAAAACATCATGTATTTTGAAACGGAGTGAGTACTATTCTCTACCCCACTTTCTCCCTCCCACTCATTTATCTACACTCACAACACATCAACTTTTTCACTTTTTCCTTAAATAACGTGCTCAACCCAAAATTTGTAACTTAAAAGGGACGAAGGGAGTATCTAAGAGCAATGCTAGGGGCACAAAATAAAGTCATAAAATCTTGCTCACAAAACCAGGTGCGATATTTTATTGTTCCATCGATAATGGACCCGTGATTAAAAACACTCGTAACATCATTACACTTAAGATTTTTAAGCAAATTTTTGAAATTTTTTTGTGCGGTTGGTTAGTATTATTCTATATCTAATGTTCAAATAAAGGGGTGTTTTTTGTTTTCACGCAAATGGACGAGGAACACATGCGGTGGCGTACGCCGGTAAGGTTACTGGATTACGTCCCGTGAACGACCCGTTTCGCGAATTGCTAGACCGGCGGAAGATCCACCACCGCCGGATACGGAGCAGATGATCAAGCCAAGAAGAAGGTGCGTAGCCAGCTGACGACGTTGGCCTCAGTATTACCGCATTCTCCGTCGGCCAATGGAGGATCTTCCGGTTCTAAGTAAGTACGACGAATTCGTATTACCTCCTCTCCCAATTATTTCTTCATTTTACATGAGGATGATAGCCTCCTTTTCAATTTTTCTTAGCTACAGCGACCGCAAAGTTGGGCAATTCTATATTCATTGAATTGAGTGATGCTATATATATACTCCCTCGGTCCGTCTCGAATTAGGATTCTCGTTCAATTAATTTATACTTTGACCAACAATTTGGATATAAATAATTATCTTAAGGGTTAATGACAATTTAGACCCTGAAGTACCATATCACCCTTCCAATCGAGCCCCGGGATGTCTTTTTTCGCCAGATCGGACCCTGGGGTGATTCATTTTCGCCAGTTAGGGCATTTTTGACGGAATTCGTTAGAAACTCAGTTAAAAGGCATGTGCCATGCACGTGACTAACGAAATTAGATAATTTGAATTATCAATAACTTTTAAGGGGTTAAAATGATATTTTGAAAAGGAATGGGGATGAACAATAAAAAGAAATTATATCCTCTTCATCTCCCTTTCCTCACTCCCAGATCCCGTTCCCCACCTCCCACGCCGTCCATCCTCCTATAATTTCTCTTCCCCCTCCGTGATATTTCCCCCTTCCCTTTTCATCGCTCTCTCCCACCTCAAACAACTCATCTCTAAATCCCTCCCTTCTCTTCCACCATCTTCTTCACTCCATCTTTCCCTTCGCTTCACCGAGCTTCTGAGCTCTTCGCCAGACAAAACACTCCAGTCTCTCGACGTTACCTCCGACGATCTCATCTACTTCGCTATAAACCCTAATACGTTTCCCCAAATCTCGAAGCCCTAACCCCCAATCTGAGTTCACGGTCATTGACTCGTGGCTTGGAATATGAGAAGGGGGAAACGTTGAATTTGGATGGCGAAGCTGCTGGAACCCTAGAATCGGATGCCTAGAAAATTGAATTGGATACTCTAAACGAGGGAATTTCAAATTCGGAAGATACCTATATTGTGTAAACCTTAGATTTGGTTTTGACTGATTTTGATTTCATTTTAGGCTACTCCTCATTTTTAATGTTGGTTTTGACTAATGGTGGTTTTTACTGATGGTGGTGGTGGTGGTGGGCGGTGTTAACTTTGACAGTGGTGGTGAGGTGGTGTCAGCTTCGAAGGTGGTGGTGGGTGATGGTGTGGGTGCTGGTGTTGGTGATAATTTGGATGAGGAGAAGAAGATAGGTGATTACTGATGAACATGGGGTGGGGGAGGAATATGGGGAAGAAGGGTTTATCATTTTTATTTTTATTTTTCCTTTTTTTTTTGTTTGGTTGAGCTAATTTGTAAAAAAAATAAAAAATAAAAAAAAGGCAAAACTGCACCAAAAATCACTCAATTATGACCACTTTGGGTATTTGGTCACTAAACTAATTTCCTTTTGAAACAACACATCCAACTAAGAGTTTATTGAATCGAAAGTCACTATCACTAACACCGTTACATTTTTTTTCGTTAAATAGTCATGTGCCAATGCACATGACTTTTTATCAAGGGTATTTTCGGTACAAAAATATGTTAAGTTACTGACATTGTGGGAGCGTGATGCTCTCTCGTGACCTCGCCGTCCCCAACTCCGGCGCCGGTAGGGTTCTCTACTCAAAGCCCATCAGATTCCGGCAATCCGGAACTCAAACCTGAACCCTTCCTCCATCGGCGGCGGTCTCGACAGAAATCGCCGATTTGGATTCAGTTTCCGTCGATCTCATAAGCGGCGACCTGGTCAACTCGTGGGTCGACTATTCCGTCGGAGTATTCACCGGAGAAGCTAAAGGAAAGACCAATGGAAGCTATTTGAGTGAGAGACGGGTTGAATCTGTCAAAAATTCCAAGATTACATTCAGAAATACAAGAAGAACCACATTTATGAACTGATTTGAGCATTAAATAGCGAGAAAACGAGGTTTGAAAACTCACCGGAAGTTACGCCGGAAAATCGCAAAGAAAGAGAAATGGGTCAATCGGTCCGTAATATTGAGTCAAAACCGTCAGGAGAAAGTGGGTTCATGCTTGGATTGAATAGGCGAACCAGATCCCGGTGTTCAATCGGACAAAAAGTGACGAAAAGATGATCTGCAAGTCTCACCGGAGCTCGAGGTGCCGGCCGGAGATTGGAGGAGCTGCAGGAAGGATCAAAATACTGAAGGGGGACGGATTCAAAGAAAGCCCATATTTGTACCGAAAATACCCTTGATAAAAAGTCATGTGCATTGGCACATGACTATTTAACGAAAAAAATGTAACGGTGTTAGTGATAGTGACTTTCGATTCAATAAACTCTTAGTTGGATGTGTTGTTTCAAAAGAAAATTAGTTTAGTGACCAAATACCCAAAGTGGTCATAGTTGAGTGATTTTTGGTGCAGTTGCCTAAAAAAAATAGTAATGCTTTATTTCATATTTAATAATTTAATATTTTTTTTCATTTTTTTTATTTCTTGTAATAGATTATAAAATGTTGCAAATTTATTCAAATATTTTTAGAAAAACACTTTCAACCCTTTTAATTTTAGAATTTCATTTTCAAAAATAAATAAGTTTAAGATTGAAGTATTTGAATTTTTAAAGATAATGAATTAATTTTTTTCTAAATTTTTTAGTTTTGAAAATAATAATTTATTTGAGTTTTTTTTTTGTCAAACTCTCCCCTAAGTTTCAAATATGTCATTTAACCCCCTTAAATGAAATATCAACTTCAAACTACCCATTTCCGTTAGTCACGTGCATGACACATGCCTTTTAACTGAGTTTCTAACGAATTCCGTCAAAAAGGCCCTAACTTGCGAAAATGAATCACCCCAGGGTCCGATCTGGCGAAAAAAGACATCCGGGGCTCGATTGGAAGGGTGGTATGGTACTTCAAGGTCTAAATTGTCATTAACCCTTATCTTAATTAATGAAAATCTAAAAATAGTTATTTAGTTTATTATTAATCGTGATACAATAACATTTTTTTTATAATTTTATTAACGTCGTTATTTTTCTTCAAATTATTGGTCAAAGTATAAACTGCTTGAACAAGAATCCTAATTCGAGCCGGACGGAGGAGTATAAAATATAATGTAAAATGAGTTTTGAATTGTTGTATTAAACAACACTTTGATGCATAATTTATTATACTCCCTCCGTCCCAATTTAAAGTTCTTAGTTTGACTTTGCACGGAGATTAAGAAAAAGTAAATGTTATGAGTATAAAAAGTAAAGTGGGAGAGAGAGAGTGGGTAGGGATTTTTTGTTGTGAGAATGACAAGTGGGTCCCACTTTCCATTTTAGGTAATAAAGCAAAGTAAGAACCTTAAATTGGGACAAACTAAAAAGGAAAGTAAAAACCTTAAAGCGGGACAGAGGGAGTACTACTTTGATGCATAGGAAGAAAAGTTTTGAAAAGGGGGTAAAACCACTTTCACTGACTAATTAAAAGGGGCAAACAAAATTTAGTGCATATGGTTTTTTATCCCAAACAGTGCAAGTTTCAATAAATTTCATTAACCTGAAATCTTTATATTTTTTGACAAAAGGCGGCAAAACAGGGCAAGTTTCAGTAAATTTAATTGAACTAAAATCCCTAATTTCTTTAAATTTTGTAACCAAATGGGGGCAAGTGCCCCGCATTAGTCCCTGTGTAACTCCACAACTATAAGATAATGTACTCTATAACACTATGATGCACATTCTTTACAATTATGTACATGCTTTTCTGTTTATACATCATTTTCTTATATGTGGGAATATATAATGACTACTGCATCGATCAAAATATAGTTTGAGATATAGTATATGAAGCTACCGGAAAAAATGGAGATGTCCGAATAGCAACAGAATTTGAGTCTAGCTAAAGGAAATCGGCCTTTTCTTTGATTGGGACCTGCACACAAGAGACAAACGTAAACTGCGCCGGGGGCTCTCCGGCAGAAGCCCCTCCGGCGTGAGAGTCAGTTCACGGAATAATCTCTAAGTACCAAATAGAAAGGTGTACTGTGTGTGCGTACTTCAACATACATGTCAAAATGAACGAAGACTCCCTTATATGCATTGATGTCAGGTGCACCACGCGTGCTTCCCGTTATGTGCCTTGCGCATGACCTTTCCATGTGATGCTCGTGAATATTTCCAGCTGTCTTTCTCTGATTGGTTCTCACGCTTTTTCATGCAGGGACGTTAATTTCTGACACATTCTGTTATTATTGATCGGATATTGTGGGGACCACTTCACATAAGGTGTTTACGTAAACAAACATACCATACTGAATATGAGCGGCACAAGCCATTACCAAGCCACTCATATTTTCTATGCCGGAGAATACCTCGAGTGGGCCTCATATTGGGCTAGCTGTAGGGCTTTCTCGCCATATTATTTATTAACGGGCTTGATTTATCAAACTTAGAAATACTTATGGCCAAGCTCGATACGGTGGGCATTTATTTCTCCCATGGCAAGGACCAAACTTTGCGTTAGAAAGATTAGATATGGCCAGTGTTGTAAATCCGGCGGGTTTTACAGAAAAGATATGGGTGTTTGGATGAGAATTCCCCGTGATAACCTGGCTTCTCTTATGACCTCACATGGGGCTGATTTTGCCGTTATAAACGCTCTTGAAATCAAGGGCGCCTTGTTCTTAACAGGGCAGCCTCCATGTCGCACACCTTCTTTAACTCTCGCGACTTATGTCAACATATTTGTAATCTGTATAAAATTGCTTTAGAAGATGATTTGTCTTATGTAGATAATTCCGCCTCTTCCAATTTAATCCGTCGGCGTCGATATAAACAGGTTCTTTTTTCTTCTAGTGATTTTGGCGAGATGTCAGATCTGGCTGGTCGGCGATCTCCGGTCATTCCTTCCTCAGATCCGACAGGTACCTATCCCTTCCCAACCAATTCTTCTTTCAATGTTCCCGACTCTTCATCTCGAGATAACGAGGCGGGTCCATCTAATCCTTCTCATGCCGATGCTGCCGGAGCCCTTCACTCAACCTCAACTTTTGTGCGTCATCCCATTACCCCCTGGCACACCAAATACGGGATTGATCATATAAACTACCACATAGCGCCCTTTCAGGATGATACCTCTCTTGAACTTGTGCGAAAACGTGAAGACGGCATCATTGTTTACCCGTCTCAATTAGAAGCCGGCCTCCGGTTTCCCCTTGATCCTTTCATTAGCTTGATCCTTCACGAACTTCAAGCCGCCATTGTTGAGCTTCACCCTAATGCCATTAGAATAATAACTTGCTTTATAGTGGTTTGTAGGGCCCTACGTAAGGAACCCTCTCTCCCCCTTTTGATTCATTTTTTCTTAAGCTACCAACAATAAGAAATGCAGTGTTGATATATTTAAATTTCACTAGCCAGCCTGGCTGGACTTAGTACTGAATACTGGCCACCTAATCAGCAACCAAGCTCATTTAGAGTTCCTTAAAAAACTGTCGGACAGCCTAAAAGTCATTGTAATATAAAGTGTAGTGATCATATAACTACGTGGTATACTATACTCCCTCCGTCCTCGGAAAGATAGTCCCCTTTTAATAATCCTAGTAAATTTTTTTTTTAAAATTGTATTGATAAATCATTTTCCCAAAATAATTTGGGGTCGTCTAAAAGGTAGAAACGACTCCGCTGGGGATCGAACCCAGAATCTCTGGTTTCGTAGACCAGCGCCTTATCCATTGGGCCACGGAGTCCTTTACATAAATACTTCTCCATAATAAGAAATTACACATGAATTAACTGGTGCTCATGGTAAATCGTAGTGATGATCGAATATCTGTCGTTATAAGAGTAAAATACGGAGTAATAGTTTTCTCTCGTTCTTATGAAACTATATAAGCTCATGCAGGTTGTGCTCAACACAATTTGAGATCTTCATGATTATATATCTTTTTGCAAAGTGTGAACAGCTTTGTTAAACGAAGTGAAAACAATTTGAGCAAGCTACCTCACTTGAACAAGCTCGAGTTCGAGTATGTTCAGCTTGTATCAAACCAGTACGAACAAACAGCTTGACGTCTAACTCGAGCTCAATTCTACAAAGTCAGAAATGTTGTCAGTCCTTACATTATGGTACCACAAGTATCATATGACCAATTAGAAAGCAATGGTCCTTAAATAAATGTTTTAATTATAATGTTTTAAGAAAGTACTTATAGTCGTCACCCTCAAGATTTTCTTGCTTTCTCTGCCCAAATTTCTTTGCTAATGCTGCTGTGATGTAAATATTAATTTCTCCATCTCTTGGTTGCTCTCCGCTTATTATTTTTTTCTTTTCTTTTTTTTTCTTACAGACTTATTTGTTCTTTAGCTAGCTGACAAAACCCATCATTTTTTTTCCCCATGAAGTTAGCAGGTTTGGTTAAAGTCCCAGCCGTAATTTTTCTAAAGTTTCCTACAAGATCGCTGCATCATTGTAAGTTCTTCATTCGTAGTTCTGTTTTCGTTTTTTATCTGCGTAGACAGAGCTTGCGTATATGTGTTCCTTTTATACTTTTACTCCCTCACATAAAAATATACTCCCTCAGTCCCAAAATAATCTTCCCACTTTTTCGGCTGTTACTACGAATGAACTTTGAGCAATAATTTTAGATTGATTTAACTATCCTAATGAAAATCTAAAACATGTTATTGATAGTATTGTTGATGGTATATTAATAACAAGTATTGGATTTTCATTAGTATAATTAAATCAACCTATAACTATTGCTCAAAGTTCATTCGTAGTAACACTTACAAAAGTGGGAAGATTATTTTGGGATGGAGGAAGTAGAAAAGTGCACGCATATTGATATTCCCTATCATGCCAAAAGAGGAGCTAGATCGGAGTTCTAGTTTTCGCAAAAAAATAAGGGGAGAAGTCGGGGAGTGACATAGAAAACAGGATGTTAGGAGATAGAGGCTAAGATAAGGTAGCTAAAGGTATTCTTTGAGAAATGGTCTGGGAAATCCAAACAACCTGCAATTACGATCCAGCCACCTTTCCAGAAGGCATACCATGGTATTGCCATACCCTAGTCACATTGCATCGGCGCAACTTTACCATTAGCCTTTTAGTTTCAAGTGTAACTCAAATCAGGATGATTAATAGTAGATGATATAATAATTTTTTTCAAAAAATGAAGACTCATTTAGAGACTAACTTTAAAACAAATGGACACTCAGGGATGGAAGGAGTATTATTTTGGACTAAGGACTATCAATTCAGCTTTTTATCCTGATGTCATACAGAAGAAGTTAGAACAATAATCCCTTCTACCTGTTTCTTTGGCCATCAATGCTTGATTTTTTAACCGGTTCTCAAACAAGCAAAAACAATCTGTCTTGTGCTAACAATGAATTAAGGTTGTCTACATTAAGATCTTGCGGGCCCGCCCCTTACCTGGACCCCAAGCATAGTGGAAGCTCTTGTAGCATCGACCAGGTTGCCGCTTTTTTTCTCTAACAATGAACGAAGTGTGGAAGGGAAAATTCTGTGCGGTGTCATGAAAAGAAAGAAAATGCCATTTTATGTTGTTTCTCAGTCATCTATTGTCTTAGCCTTAGGCTTTGACAAAAGAGTTTCTAATTTGTTTTTCAACAAGCCGATTTTTGTGGCAGTTTCTAGATGAACAAGTCATAAAAAATTGAATTGAGTGGAGAAATGGAATTTGAGTGCAGGCATTGACTTGGCCGGAACCAATTGTGTTCCATCTTAAAATCATGATGGTAGGTTGTTGCCGTTAGGCTCTATGGATAGATTCTAGGAATTACAGAGCTTAGATCAAGATTGTAGTAACTGAAAGTTACTGAGTTTTTCTTTAGTTTGTTTTTCCTTTGTTTTTTTTTTAAAACAGAATTTCTCCCAAAGTAGCGCCTTGTCGCACTTTGATGTAGATATGTGTTTTTTTTCCAAGTATATTACAAGCCTTTTTGAACTGATTCCATGGCAGCTGTGTGGCACAAGATGTATTTATACGATAATGAAATAGGGGAAAACAAACTGGTTGCCTACACCCGAAGACTCATGTTCCGTGTCATGTCTATGGGCCCAATCCCACAACAAATTGCATTCATGATGGATGGAAACAAGAGGTTCGCCAAGAAATGGGGACTCGAAGAAGAGGCCGGGAACAGATCTGGAATTTGATCATTGATGTACATGCTCAAGTACTGCTACGAGTTGGGGGTAAAATACATAACAATCTTTGGTTTTAGTATGGATAACTTGAAAAGACGTCCACATGAAGTCAAGTATGTGATGGACATAATGTTAGATGTGATCCAATGGTTCCTCATAAAAGAAAGCAGCGTAAGTCAATTCGGTGTTAGGGTTATGTTTATAGGGGATCTGAAACAGCTCGATGAGCCAGTTAGGGTTGCAGCCAAAAAGGCAATGGATGCCACAGCACACCATACTAACACCATGCTGCTAATTTGTGTGGCTTACCCTTCAGACCAAGAAATCAAGAATGCAGTCGATGAATCATGTAAAGAAAAGTGGGGCCTACTAACTTCTTGCTCTGAAAACGGTGGTAGTCAGGAATTGAATCGAGAGATAAAGGTGGTAGATATAGAGAAGCGTATGTACACGTCAATTTCTCCTGCAGATCCAGACATTCTGTTTAGAAGTGCGGGTGAGAACAGGCTTAGTAACTTCTTGGTCTGGCAAACAACAAACACGCTTTTGTACTCTCCTAAACCATTGTGGCCGGAGCTTGGGTTGATGGACTTTATATGGATAGTGGTGCAGTTTCAGTCATAGTTATTAAAGGCCCAAGGCGCAAAAGGTGTGCCCGGAGCCTAGGCGCGCTTTTGATAACTATGGTGCGTCCCATAGTTATTAAAGGCCCAAGGCGCACCAAGGCGCAAAAGGTGTGCCCGGAGCCTAGGCGCTCCTAGGCGCGCTTTTGATAACTATGGTTTCAGTCAAGCTATTCTTACTTGGAGAAGAAAAAGAAGCGGGCTTAAAGCTCTTCCCACTGCTAATAGGTGATTTGCGATCCCCGCTTGTTATGTAGTGCAGTTATCTGTTACTGTTAGGCTTGCCAATTTTATTGTTGGTCATATGATTTTCTCAAGCAAATACTCCCTCTGGCCCATAAAGTTAGTCTCTCTTTTATCATCGTTGTTACCACAAATGAATTTGGGCAATAACTAATGCTACTTTTAATTACCGTAATAAAAATTTAAAAATTGTTATTGATACAATATTATGAATACTATCAATACCGATTTTTGGATTTCCATTAAGATAATTAAAAATGACCTAAATTATTGCTCAAAGTTCATTCACATTAACAATGAAAAAAGAGGGACTTACTTTTTGGGACAGAGGAGTATAATCATGGACCTGTTGTGCTCCAGCCCTAAATGAATGTCCAAATCTCACTTTAAGAGACATTCTAAATATCTGTAGTTCTTATACAATTTAATGGCGAAGATTCATAAATACTCTTGTAATCCACTTTCCAAACATTTAGTTTTGCAAAAAAAAAAAAAAAAAAATTGGTAAAAAAATAATTTAGGGACAAAGATATTTTCAAAAATGACATTCAATTTGGGAATTTTTTTATTTTTTTTTGTGAAATGACATTTAGTTTGGGACAGAGGGAGTAAAAGTTAATGTTATTTGGGAGTTTTAATATGGTCATTGGTTTGTATCAACTACCTTTTTCATGCTCTTTTGGTTAATCATCTGATATCCGGATGATATCTTTTCCATATGGCGTTAAAACTCTCCTACTACCAAATAGGAGGTAATAGATAGGACGTAAAACACTTGTAAAATGATCGAAATACCACTGAAATAGGTACTCCCTCCGTCCCAGAGTATATGTTCACCTTTCCTTTTTTGTCCAGAGTATATGTCCACTTCAAAAATGGCAAAGAATTTTTACTATTCCTCCTACTCATTCTCTCTCCTACTTTACTTTTATACTTTGTGACTTTTGACAGTCAATACAAGTGAACTTTAATCAAACATTAGTGTCAATTTAATTCCACAAAAGAAGAAAGGGTCAATTGCAATTTGGTTACCTGTGTTTTACACTTTGTTGCAATTGGTTATAAATGTACAAATTTGATTCCTAAGTTTGTAAATTTGTTGTAATGTGATGTAAAAATGGATGGAGTGTTAAAAATCTAATGAAATTTGTGTCATGTGCATCACACACATGACATTAAAAGGGGTGCAATAGTCCTTTTTCACAACCTGAGATATTAACTTGACATAGTAAGGGTAAACTTGTTAATTTTCTAGACATTTAATGGGTAAAAGTGCAATTCATTATATAGTACTCCCTCCGGTCCAAAATAACTGACTTTTTTTGCATTTGCACAACTCTTAAGAAATGTAATAATTATCATGACTTAGTGACAAAAGTTCCAACTTTACCCCTATTAAGTGTGCAACTTTCTTACATTAATGTCTCACACTAAGATAATTAATAAAAGAGAACAAGTTTCAATGCAAGGATAAGAGAGACATTTAGTTCAAAAGTGACAATTATTTTGGACCAAAATTTTGATTAAAAAATGACAGTTATTTTGGACCGGATGGAGTATAAAGAAAAAAAAAAAAAAAACCCACAAACCGTACCCTACCTCTACCACCTTTCTCCCTCCCTCAATTTCAGACCAACACCCTCCCCCATCTCCGGCTCTCTTCTCCACCTCTCCATCGCCGACTCCCTGCCCTCCTCTGCCCATCTCCAACCTCTTCAGTCTTCCCCCATTTCCATCTTCTTATCTGGCATCATTTGATCCCCAAATTCGTTCCATCTCCCCATCTCCAAACCCTTCTCCTATTTCTCTCATCTTGTCCGGCATGATCCCCAACTTCATTCCCTCTCTCCATCTTCGACCATCAACGAAAGAGACACCGCACATGTGTGTGTGTGTTTGTTCATAGGTGTGTGTTCTTGTGTGTGTGTGTGTGTGTGTGTATGTAGATCTACAGATATGTGTACATCCGATGAATTAGTGTGTGTGTGTGTGTGTGTAAATTCACAGATCTAGTGTGTTTATGAGTGTATGCGTGTGTGTGTGTGTGTGTATTCGTGGGTGTGTAAACGTTCATATGATGGATGTATTATGGTGGTATCATGTTGGTGGTAAGGTGGTGAGGGGTGGCGGGAGCAATTGTGTTAATGATGAAGTGGTGGTACTGGTGTTAATGATGAAGATAGTGTTAGTGATGGTTAACTGAGTTATAAATTTCGTTATTTTTTCTTGCATATAAGGACTTATTTCAATTTTTTTTGGTCAACTTCGTTTGTATTCGTTAAATAGAAATCTCACTCCTGCAAAAAGACTATAATGCCCCTTAAAATTTCGTGATTTCGTTAGTTTTTTAACAGCCATCCATTTTACATCACATTGCAAAAAATTTACAAACTTAGGAATCAGATTTGTACATTTACATATTGGATAATTAATTGCAACAAAGTGTAAAACTCAGGTAACCGAATTGAAATTTGCCCAAGAAAAAAATTGTGTTTACGAGGTTCATTTCTATCACAACAAGATGGACTTTACCTCATTCTAATGAACTTCTAAAATTTGTTATTGATACATGTTAGTAAATCAGACCCAAGAGATATCAGATAATAATGAACTCAAATCGACAAAATAATAACAAAGATTTTACGTGGTTCACCAACAACCTATTGGCTACGTCCATAGACAAAGGGAAACATATATTATTAATATGGCCGGAGAAACAATTAGAGAAGAAAATCTGATGATCACACTAATCTATGTTGCACGAATTTTGAAAATTCCTAACTGTGCAAACTCTAGATATAGAATTATTGATCTCTCTCTCTTACTTTCAATGTTATGGAGGCTACTAGTTATTCAACTAGTATATATATTGCGCAAAGCTGGGTCAAATCTGCCGTATTACACGACTCGTGCATATTTACACGGGTCGTGTAAGGCCAACTTCCGTATTGACTCGTGTAGCACTCGTGCGCGACTCGTGTAGCGCAAGTCCAGCTGCTGGTTCACTCCTTTCTTTGTCTTCTTCTTTGCTATGACTTATCTTTCAAAGTCACTATAACAATCTCCACCTTGACTTTGAATCTCCCCTAATAATCAGATGTACGAAACACTGACATAGACTCCACCTTGAGCCACATCCTTCGCACTAGAACAAATTTTCTCCACCTTTGCCTCAGTCTGCCTTTCGTCAAAGACACTAGATTTGTCCTCCGGACAACCAGATATTTCGCTAGCCTCAGATGTATCCCACTGGACACCAAGATCAGATGTATCCCATTGAACACCCAGATGTGCACCTACAGGCACTCAGAATCGCCCGAACGGGCAACTAACAGAAATTTATACTTGGCACATCCAAACGACATTGGATCTTGCCAACTAAAAAAAGAACAATCTGGTGTGTGTTAATCTTCAATCTCTGGCTTGCTCGGTTCACTCCCTCCTAGAGTAACTCGCTGCTCCACCTGCTTATCAACACCATCACCCATATCAGAACACGTAGTACCTTGGAGGATGTACAAGGAACCCTGTTTTTCACCAGTCAGAATCACATCTGAACCCTTGCTGACACTAAGAACTCCACCTTCACCTTTGATACTACACCCCTTCTTGTCCAACCGACTTTTTTTAAGATATCAGATTCTTCGTTACTTGTGCAACATGACTAACCTTGTTCAATGTGATAAATTTATCACCCGAAGTTCTCACCCTTATGGAGCTCATTCCAACTACTTTGCAAACAGATCCATTAGCCATATGAATATAGCCCCCATCTTTTTTCCCATAGATTGTAAACTGCTCCTCGCGTGAACACATGTGATACGAATAAAGCAATGGGCCGTGTGGGCCATGCCAGAGGACTGCAGTGGGCGGGGGCAGGTTTGGGCCGCCGTTGGACCACTCCACCTAGAATATACTCCGGTCTAATGAATGTTAAAATACAATTATAACATTCTCAGTTGTTTATTTATTAGTCATTAAAACTAATAAGTACCTCTTTTTCCTTTTTTATTATTCCATCTGTTTCAAAATATCTGTCGCTTTAAACTTTTTCACACATATTAATATCTGTCGCTTTAAACTTTTTCACACATATTAAGAAATGTAATTAATGCATGTTAAGAAGACCCATTTGCCCCTAAATAATTCAACTTTCTAGGTGATTAAATGCTTGCATGAGAGATACTTTCACCATCATTAATAAGGGTATAATTGAGACAAAAGGGTAAAAGTGCGCATTGATAATAGTAAAGCGACATATATTTTGAAACAATTTTTTACTCCTAAAGCGACAGATAATTTGAAACGGGAGTAATAAGTACTCCCTCCGTCCCACCTCACTTGAGACTTAAGAGGTGGGCACAATAACTAAGGAAAAAGAATATAATAAGGAAAATGTGTGGTAGAAAATGAAGAGAGAGAATGAGTGGGGTTAATAGTAGGTTGATTGAACGAATTGTGTGGTGAAAAATGAAGAGAGAGAATAAGTGGGTGGGGTAGATTGAATATAAAATTATAAAAAGATTACCATTTTGGGGAGTCTCAAGTGAAGTGGGACGGATCAAAATGGAAATAAATCTCAAGTGAGGTGGGACGGAGGGAGTATACATATAGTATATTAGTAAAAGGTTTGATATGAAAAGGGGGTGAATCCAGAGTGATGGCAACTTGTATCTTTTTTTAAAAAAATCAAGATCTTTTTTATTATTATTTTTTTCACTTTCTAGTTTGTGTTCCTTACTGTATGAAAGCATGAGTATCCCATGGTCAATTAGAAACATATTCCCCTACAATGTAAAAAAAGAGAAAATAGTACATTTTCAGTGGTATAAATTCTTCTTACAATTAATTATTTGAATATCAAACTCAGTGTCACCCTTTTCCTTGCTTTGCTCTCCATACCCTTTCCTTCTCTTTCTCTTGGTACTCTGTTTTTTCTTCTTCTTCTTTTACTTTCTTATGGTTTCCTTCTTCAGCTCACAAACCCATCATTTGTTTGATTAAATTAACAGTTTTTGATTGAAGTTTCATTAATTGCTGGTTGCCGGAGATTTCTTCAAGTTTACTGAATCAATGTAAGTTCTTGAAATCTCAGTTAATTCTCACTTATCAATGGATAATGGTTATTCTTGTACATGTTTTGTTGTTATATAGAATGATTTTCTTTAATTTTCCTCAGAAAATTTAGTATTTCTTCAAGCTGTGATTAGTTCATAAAGGTTCACATCTGTGAAGAATATGCTTTCCCACGAAAAATTATGATATTGAGCCCTGATCTAGTGGAAAACAAAAACCCAGGCCCCTTTTAGACGCCCCCTGGAGTTCAGGCCCTAATCTGTCATTAACCCTTTTTCTTTAATAGAAAAATATACTTCGTGTTTATGTTATGTTTAAATTGAATATGTTATCTCTTTATGAATGTTTCACGGAGTTTAATTAGTAAAACTTTCAGAAAACCTTTAGAAATTTCATTTACAGGAAACAAAATTAGTTTTAAAGCATTAAAATCATGTCGAGGAGAAGTTGAAAGATGGTTCTGGTAGAATAATTTTTTTGTGGTGTTGCAAAAAAGAGAGAAGATGACATTTTATTGTTTCCCTTTCAGTTCTTTGTCTTGTAGGCTTTTGATAGTGATTCAAGACTATATGGTAACTTCATATGGAGCTTTCATTCATCTGTCTTCTTCTTCAGACTTCTCTATTTTCATTAACACACGTCTCCGTGTATTGTTTGGCACGTCGTTAAATGTCATTTAGTTTCAAATATCTGCCCTTATTTTCGAGGCAGTTTCCTGATGAGCACTAAATAATGCAAATAAAATTTTCTTAAATATGTAATGAATGGAAAATCGATAACATTTTCGATTGATAAAATCTTAGAGTTTTCAGACCCAGAATTTCATGTTTTTTTTTTCTAAATAAACTGAGATCTACAGATATGTTTATAGAATCAGCATTTTCAGATATGGTGAGAGTCATGTTTCTTGGTCAGTCTCTCTGTTCTTGACAATCTTCCATAGTTTTGTCAGAATTTAACATAATGTTCTAGAGAAAAATCGAGGAATTTCAGAGTTTAGGTTAATTTTAATAACTGAAAGTTTATGTTTTTCTTTTACCCTTTTCTTCATTTTCTTAAAAAATGATAATTTCATGGCAGAACGCGATACACGATGCTTAACTACAATCTGGCAACGAGGCAAAACGGAGAAGGCATTGTGGGCAAGATATTAGGAAGCTTAGTTGGAAATTCTCGAAGACTTATGTTCCGTGTCATATCAATGGGGCCCATCCCACAACACATTGCATTCATCATGGACGGAAACCGAAGATTCGCAAAGAAATGGAAACTCGAGGAAGGGGCCGGACACAAAGCTGGATTTCTAGCAATGATGTCTTTACTCAAATACTGCTACGAGTTAGGGGTAAAATACGTAACTTTATACGCTTTCAGTATAGATAACTTCAGAAGACGTCCAGATGAAGTCCAGTACGTGATGGACCTAATGCAAGAAAAGATCGAAGGGTTCTTAAAAGAAGAATCGATTGTGAACCAGTATGGTGTCCGCGTTCAGTTTATAGGCGATTTGAAGCTCCTCTACGAGCCTGTTAGGGTAGCTGCTGAAAAGGCGATGAAAGCGACTGAGCATAATACCTGTAACGACCCGAGCCCGCAGACCCGACCCGCCACATAGGTACCATACACTAGCCCACCAAGCATCTCCTCAATTGGGTCAACCACAGCCCATCACAGGCCTCCAAAAGTCCAATGGATGATTTGATGTTTAGTAGGAGTGTATGGGCCTTCTATATAGCACACTCAATTCCCACATATTTCCGATGTGGGATGGGGGATATCACAATCTCCCCCACTCAAACACTTGCCGTCCCTGGCAAGGTCAATCTATACCCAGATCGTACCCCCCGGGCTAGCTCGCAAGCCTTAAGGCCGGGGTTCCGCTCTGATACCATTTGTAACGACCCGAGCCCGCAAGCCCGACCCGCCACATAGGTACCATACACTAGCCCACCAAGCATCTCCTCAATTGGGTCAACCACAGCCCATCACAGGCCTCCAAAAGTCCAATGGATGATTTGATGTTTAGTAGGAGTGTATGGGCCTTCTATATAGCACACTCAATTCCCACATATTTCCGATGTGGGATGGGGGATATCACAATACCAATACCGTACTTTTGATTTGTGTCGCTTACACTTCGGAACACGAGATTCCAAGGGCGATTGTGGAAACTTGTAAAGAAAAGGTGGGGAAGATCGAGGGGATGGAAAATGGGGATAGTGATTATGAACAGAGGCGTGATATAAAGGTGGTGGATTTGGAGAAGAAAATGTATATGGCGGTGGCACCGGATCCAGATATTCTGGTTAGGAGCTCCGGTGAGACTAGGCTTAGTAATTTCTTGCTTTGGCAGACTACTAGTTGTTTGTTGTACTCGCCTAAAGCGTTATGGCCGGAGCTTGGTTTGTGGCATGTTGTATGGGGGACGGTGAACTTTCAGGCCAACTATTCTTACTTGGAGAAGAAAAAGAAGCAGTTGTGAAGATTTTCCGACTATGATCCGGTGACCGGAGGCCGATGGAGGTTCTATCCTATATTTGGCCATATATATATATATGATTTGAAGCTATAAAAGTAGATTTTTTTTTATGATGATACTGTTGTAAGTTATTTTGGGACTTTTGAATGATGATTGGGGTTGTATCACATTCTCTGTTTTTATTGTAAAGAGTTTTTTTTTTATATATATATACTCCCTCCGTTTCAAGTGATTTGAGACCAAAAATTTTGGACACAAACTAAGGAAAAGTAAGAGTGAGAAATAGTGGGAGGAGGTGTTTGTGAGTATGAAAAATTAAATAACAGCGAGAATGCGTGGGAGGAATAGTAAGTTGATTGGTGTTGTGAGTGTAAAAGTAAAGGAGTTGATTTTGGGGGAAACGCGTTTCCCCCTAATGTTAAAAAAAGACCTGTTTTTTAATATGGTTTCACTCTTAAAACAGCGAGTTTAGGTCTTAAAATATTGAGTTTAGGCCTCAAAACACCTAGAAAATAAAATAGCAAGTTTAGGCATTAAAACACCAAGAAAATAAAATAGCAAGTTTAGGCTTTAAAACAGTGAGTTTAGGCCTTAAAACACCAAGTCCGTATATTTAAAACACGTCTTTTTTTAACATTAGGGGAAACGCGTTTTAAAACAGCTCTTTTTTTAACATTAGTTTCCCCCAAAATTTTGTGAAAGTAAAGTAGTAGAGAGAAAGAGTGGGGGAATAGTAAAGATTCTTTATCATTTTGGACCGTCTCAAGTAATGTAAAACGGACTAAAAGAGAAATGAAAAGAGAAATATGTTCTATTAAACGAGCCAATTTAATGGTTAGAACTAGACATGTCCATTCGGTTCCGGTTCCGGTTCCCGGTTCCGGAACCGCCGGTTCCCGGTTCCCAAATGGCCGGAACCGTATTCGAACCATCTTAATCTGGTTCCCGGTTCCCGGTTCTATCCGCCGGTTCCGGTTCCGGTTCCGACGGTTCCACCGGTTCCATCTCACCATCTAATAAGTACGTAATACTCCTCCGTCCCAAAATATTTGTAGTTTAAAATGTAATACTCCTGCCATTTCAAAATACTTGTAGTTTAAGGAGTTGAGGTTTGTCCCAAAATATTTGTAGTTTTGCTATTATCTATACATTTTTGACATTGTTTATCAAATATACCCTTATTTATGATAGTGTTGTCATTGCAAAAGTATTAAATTGTCTTGATACTTGAAATGTTCCAAGAGTAATATAGTCCATTACACATGTATTAAATTTTTTTTCTTAATTTGTGTGAAAATCTTAAAACTACAAGTATTTTGGGACGAAGGGAGTATGTATATCAGTATATATATTAGCTAGCAGCCAACCTACCATAATGATCAAACATCTTTAAAGTCATCTGATGCAGAGAACCGTTCGGTTCCCGGTTCCCGGTTCTCGGTTCCGGTGCTCGGTTCCCGGTTCCGCCGGTTCCTCGGTTCTAAATATGTTGGATTCGTATTCGAACCGTTTCAATCCGGTTCTCGGTTACGTTCGGTTCCCGGTTCCGGCGGTTCCCGGTTCTCGCCGGTTCTCGGTTCCGGTTCTACCCGCCGGTTCCGTCGGTTCCCGGTTCTATTTGGACATGTCTAGTTAGAACTCAGAATAAAGTAATGATATTCATAATAGAAAGTAATTTAATAATCATTGCATAGAAAATAATTGTTAGATACTTTTAACATATTGATGCTCAATTTTTTATTTTTTATTTTGAAGTTGTTTATTTACCTAAGAACTAAGATTGATTTTTTTAATAAAAAACTAGAATTATGAATGATTAAGTTGCATGTCGACCAGCTTTTATACCATTTATGAGTTGGTGTGAAAATCGTTTTTGGAAACTTTATTTTATTAGTCAATTTGAAGGAACAAGACCAAAATTTATTTAAAAAAATAATAATAAATTGTATATTTAGTGATGTAATAATATTTACAGTTTTATGAAATTGGTACAAGCAACAAGCTTATGAGATTATTGTTAAAATTCGATGAAGTTGCCTACAAATTAAGGCAAAATATATATTTTGAGATAGAGGCAGTATACATTCTGTTCAATTTAAATTTTATTTTATTTATACTTGTAAAATTAAATATTTGAAAATTAAATTATAAATTTTTAATGAATTTTTGCCATCAAATTACATAAAAAATACAAAATTTCAAAATTTCCCTTAGTATTTATAAATACTAAAGCAAACTCAAATAGCTAACGAGAGTTAACTATTTTAACAAGAATTGAAAAATAATCAAACAGTAACTTAAAATAAAAGAGATAAAATTATTCAACAACATTCAATATTTTCGCCAAAAATCAAAGTTACAAACAACATGGCCATGATGCAACAACAATGTTAGAGTTCTATGCTGCATATATTTAATTTATCGGACACAATTCCAACTAAATTAACGATTTAAATTTGACTTGACCCCTCATCTCCTTCTGGTTCTGGTGAAGGAGTTTTGTTAAGATCGAAAAATGGTTGTTTCTTCTCCTCAATCCGTTGCTCATCTCCACCTCCACCACCGTTGCCGTCGCCACCGCTAGTAGTCTCGCTCGCTTGGCCTCCGATAACCGGAGGAATGACCGCTGGCGGCAGTTGAGTGTCTTCACGTGGCACAGCTTCAGCCACCTCTTCTCCTTTGGATGGCTGCGCGGCTGCCCCGCTACTGATTCCTGGCGCATCACGGAATTCTTCCCGGCTAAATGTCGGTGGCGGGTGGGCCCCGCGCCACTCTCGGTCAGGGTGGGCCCGCATGTGTCCGCACAGCGCTCTAGTAGACGTGAACCTTCTCGAGCACATGCTACATTTGTACAAAACCACCACCTCATGCTCCACTGCCGCCGCCGGAGTAGGCGGCGGCGGTGGTGGTGGAACGGAACCTTTCATCGCCCCTCGGTGGAAAGGCGGTACATTTAGTCCCAATCCACTCGCCGGTTCATCCCTTCCCCGTTTCTTCGGTTGAGGAGAGCTTCCACTAGGAGCACATCCACTCCCACCACCACCTGCCACCGCGGTGCCGCTAGCATCACTCTGCAGTGACCTTTCGGAGGATTGATGATGACCAACTTGCCCTTCTCCTACACTAGCAGGTGGGTCCGAATTCGTCCCCATAGGCGGAACAAGAGGGGTTTGATCGTCCGTAGTCACCACTCGGCTAGAACTTGCGCCCTTTTTCGACTTATCGTCTTTACCTTGACCGCCCTTCCCCCCATCTCCGGCCATCATCACCACCAAAATGAGAGTAATAAGTACGAAAATCGCGATGGCTATGACGGCATCCATGATTAAATTTTGCAGCACAGTGAGGGCGGGATATGTAATGGAATGAATATATGGATGTGTATATATAGTGGTGGGAATTTGTTTTTGAAATGACAGTTATTATTAACGGTTTAAAACGAGCGGGTGCATTTGGGAAAGGTTGTGTCCGTTCATCACGTACTTACACGTGGATAAGTGAGGGTAATCTATGGTTGCGATTGGTTTCCAACGTCTCCGTTTGGCGGCTGCGGGAAAGACCGTTGCGAAATTTGGCGCCAGTTTTCAATATGTGGAGATAATTTTGGGGCAAACTACCAAGATATGCAACGTAGTTTCCGATTTTTATCAAATAATGCAACCTACTAACTAGTGGCAGATATATGAAACGTACTTTACTATCATATATCAAATAATGCAATGTACAATTTTTTTTCTAACGCCGTTAAAAATTCTAACAGAAGTATGACTTTCGTTAAAAAAAAACTAACAAAACGTTTCTTTAATAATCCAAAAAATGTAAACTTTCGTTAAAAAACTAACAAAACGTTTCTTTAACAATCCTTTCAATGGGACGGTGGTGGGTATCTCATCACTTTCTCATGTTTCCTTTTCATTTTGAGTTAGTTTCGTTAAATATATAGCTGAATTCGTTAAAAATTTAATGTGTTTTGAGTAGGTTGCATTATTTGATAAATGATAGTAAAGTACGTTTCATATATCTGTCACTAGTGAGTAGGTTGCATTATTTGATAATAGAGGCTTAGTACGTTGCATCAAGCACTAATTATTCCGATAATTTTGCTTTGAAACGAAAATTTGATTGATTATCATGGGATTAATAAGTTCGTAATTTTGTATTAATAATTTGGTATTACGTCCTAAAATGAAAATGAATAACCTTCTTATCTCAAAATATGCTTATCATTTCAGATTTCATTTTATGCTTGCAAAACTAATATTTTAAATGAGGATAAAAAGAATATTTATGAACTTTTACTATTAAAAGTCACTTTTTCAAAGTGTCCCTTAAATATAAAAAAGAATCCGTTTTGAATCTGAGAGAGTACTTAGTTTATCACTGTGACCCGATAAGAATTGTAGGGCACATCCGACTAAATAACAATAAGTCAAGTTCATTTACATCAAGTTGAAACGGAGGAACTAAATGAGCGGGTGGAAATGTCTTAAAAAACGCTAGGCGGGGTCTAGACGGAACTTAGTCGGGGCCAAGGATTCCAAAATAGTTATAATATCTTAGACGAGACTTAGGCGTTTCATGAATGCCTAGCGCTAGGCGGGGCCTAGACGGACGTCTTTTAGAACACTAGTTACATGTTATACTGTGACTAGCTACATGTTACTCTCTACTTCTCAAAAAGATAGTCTCACTTGTCTTTTTATGATCAGCACTGAACTTTGACAAAATAATTATATCATTCCAATTATCTTAGTGAATAGTTATATTTTATACTACCTTTTCAATTCAAAACGCGAAAATAATAATAAATAAGTTACAATTAATAATAGATTAATATAATTGTTATGCAATCAGACTTCGCATGCCCCCCTCTCTCTTCATATAAACGAAAAGATACCAACTTGTACTGAATTAACAAAAAAAAAAATGTAATAATCGGGAAGAAAATTGATGTAAAACGCGGCGGAATAGTAACTATTAATTGGTCGAAATCAATTAATCTGCAAGGAATTAAAATTCCCAAGAAGAATTTCAAAGAAATTCTTGAATAAGAAATAAAGGAGGTTAAAGAGGGATAAATAATTGCAAAGCAATCGAGTTTTTATTGAATAAAAGCTAATTTTCGGAATACAACTTGGGTTTACGTCAAATATTCGTATTGCATTTTGAGTATTGAACCATTGCAAATGGTCTTAATAATCAATCCATACATTTAATGAATTTCTAAAAATAATGTATTGATAAATGAGTATATAATCAATCCATACATCTAATGAATACAACTTGGGTTTACGTTAAACATGATATACGGTTACAACCCCAGGAAAAAGCTCGAAGAGTGAGTCGTACATTGTGCAAGAAACTTTGTACCATGACAATAATTCGATTTTTACTCCCGCCATGTTTCTATTTCATGCATACCCGCCAATCTCCCGTTTTACGGAACAGCGATTTAAAAGCAGTCCGTGCGGTTTTTTGGGGTCACAGCGCGCATTTTACTGAAAATAAGGCACGATTACAAGGAGAGAGGAGATGGTTTAAGGGCATGCATTGTATAAATCAAACAGAAACAGAAGAAGAAAGGATAAAAATAACCAATCATATTGTATATACAAAGGCGCCAATTACTAAAATCCGCACGGCCTTCCCCTTTTCTTTCACTCTAGGCGCCCTATCGAGAGGGAGACTTCCAATCATTGTTAAACTAGTTATATTCATACACCAAATAAAGACTTTCAAAACAACTCCGGTCCAAACTGACCATTTTCGTATGTTGACTAAATGGGCTTCTTATAAAGGTTATTGTTGACCAAGATTTCCTAGAAGCCGCTCCACTGCAGCATGAACATTTCCAGAAGTGGCGGTCAATGCTTGAAGATTTTCGCGAGTATCAAAGAAACCCATTTCTTGTAGCTGTGCCAGTTGGGTGGCATACAGTTCTTCAGGTGGCACTAAAATCCCAAAAGAGTAACAGTAAGAATTTGCATAATTAAAGCGTACAAAACTCCCTCCGTCCCAAAATGAATGTCCATTTTCGTTTCGAAGAAATTTAAGAAATTCAACCTTTTGAAATTTTCAGTAATAAATGTGTAAGAATATCTTTGCTATCTACTTTCTAAACTTCTAAATTTGCAAGTATATAATGAATAGAGAAAATATTTTGAAAAAATAAAACATTTAGGGACCTTTTTTTTTTTTTTTTTTGCGAAAAGAAATGGCTATTCATTTTAGGACAGAGGGAGTAGGATAATAGGTGGTGAGTGAATTACCGTTAGATCTATTGGGAGCAGCTAATCCTCCGACCCCAAGCCCACCAAACATGTTAATCAGTGCATTCATGTCAAGACCTCCTGGTTATTGCAGAGAGAATGTAGATGTGTTCACAGTCTGATGTACAAATCAGTGGAATATACATGTATATATATAGTCCCTCCGTTCCAATAAACTACAAACTTTGGCATGGGCACGAGAACCAAGGAAAAGTGTTGGTGGAGGAGGCGTTGTGACTATGAAAATTGGAATAGGAGAGACAAAGTGGGGTAGAGAATGGTGAGTGGAAAGTTGTTGCGAGTGAGGAAGTGAGCCCCATTAATTAAAAAAAAATGGAGTATTATAAACTTTTATTTTTGAAAATGTGTAGATTCAATTGGGACACCCTTTTGGGTAAAGTGTGTAGTTTCAATTTGGACGGAGGGAGTATGTATGAAGGTCTAGAGAAACTTTGAATACCTGCTGCTCCACCAGTTTGCCCTGATTCTCTGTAAAGTAAGAAAATATACTTAGCAAAACACAAGAACTAGGACAATAACTTATCAAACTAATGGCATTAATAAGATAAAATTGCAAGTAAAAGCAACCATATGGCCCTTAAGAAGATTGGACCGTCATAGAACAATAGAATGCATTCAAAGTTTGTAGCGGAATACTCCCCATTCCACTCAATGAGTTTGCATTCTACTTTGGTATATCCCAAAAATGTGCCATGTCTCAAAAAATAAGCTACTCCCTCCGTCCCAATTTAAGGTTCCTACTTTTTCACTTTACACGCTAATTAAGGAAACATTTTAAACTGATTAAAGATTATAAATTTTATGAGGGCATATTTGTCCAAAACACTATTCATGCGACTACCATTGGCTTTTTAGTAATTCTATGAACTTTACGAGGACATATTTGTCCAAAATACAATTCATAATTAGCCATTTTAGAAATAACAAAGTGTGAACCTTATTCTGGGACACCAAAACAGAAAGTAGGATTCTTAAACTGGGACAGAGGGTGTACTAAACTTGGACCTTCTACTTCACCCTCTTTGAATATAGGCTAAAACCCATTTAAAAGAAAATAAAAAATCTAATATCTAGTGTATAAAAGTAAAACTGCATCAGGACTTGCGGAGGATCAAAAGAATTAAGGGTGAAGGTATGACTAGATTTACCGAGTGGGCTGTTGCTGGCCAAGTTGAGACATCAAAGATTGCTGCAATGTCATCATATGCTGGAATAGAGAAACATATAAAAGGTCAAGGAGATGAAAGAAGGTAAAGCATAAAATACTCATATTAGTAGTAAAAACGTAAATGATGAATGAAGCACAAATCGCCATGTTTTAAGGTTTATTTCAAATAGATAGATAAGAATCTTTATCTACAACGAGAATCATGTCAAAATGACCATACTGGTACATCCTCCCCCAGACAAACATAAAAGAACCAACACACATGCAGATTTACTGTGAGGAGTGAATCCGGTTATACTGATAGTGTATCAAGCAAGTTCATCGTCTGCTTTATTCAGTGAAAAATGCTAGGGAATTTTCCGCTTAAAAATGTTTTGCTCCACAAGTTATATACATTTAGTTCTCCAAATAACAATTCCTTTATGGTGCCATTGTTTGTACACATACCCTGCACCAATTAGCAGTGTTGGTATACTAAACAATCAGAGGGGGGGGGGGGGGGGTTATAGAACTAAACAATCTAAGTAATACAACTCAATTATTAAACGACCAACTTACCTTCAAAAGTCTAAGGCAAAAGCTTTGAATTCTTCAAAAAGAAAAGAACATTAAACTACAACATGGGTAAATTAGTCTTTCTTTTTCCAAATTTCACCAAGACATTTACAAATCCAGGTTACTTAGTTTGCTTTTGAGAATGAAAAGTATGCCTAATTCCCAAGGAAAATTTTGAGCATTACTTGTTTCTTCAAGTAAAATTCCTACTTTCCCGAAATTAAGCTTGTATTCCGTTATGATGTTCTGACATTGCCCCTAATATACAGAATAAACAAACTCGACACAGCAAAACTTTTGGTATGATAGTCACCTCCAAAAGTAATCAACAGTAGTGAGACTGTGAGAGTAGGATATAGTAGTAAGGGGGTAAGATTATTTTACAGATTAGCATTGTATGAGAGTAAATAAATAGGAGTCAAAATCAAAATTCGGTGCAACAATTCAAAGGCAAAGGTCAGATGATGGATAAAATGATTATTCTTAATGGTCCAAGTCCATCATTTATGATCTCAAGGATAAAATAACATAGATTAAGAACAAAAAGGGTCACATTTCCCAATTGGGGTGTATGGCTTCCCCACTGCCTGCACCTCTTATTTGACATTTCAAAAGTCGATGACACTGATGAACAAAAAATAAGTGAAACTGTGGTGTGCCTAAATTGACTGGACTTCCTCATCTAGAAGCCTATAATAACATACACCCAATCAATATCAACAGAAACTTGACCAACAACACCAAGGGAGTAACTACAAAATACATGCTCCCTACGTCCCATTTGAAATTGCAAAATTTGTCATTTTAGGTGTCCCATTTATAATTGCAAAATCCTAGAATGGAAACTTTATAATGTTTTTTAATCTATGGGAACCACTTGTCATACTCACATCAAATAACCCACTTACTATTCCCTCACCGCTAATAATTCCTACTCCACTATCTTTACTCACAAGTCACAACACATTAGTATTTTAAACTTCTCTTTAATTCCGTGCATGACAACTTTTTTGCAATTTCAAATGGAACGGAGGGAGTATACCACAGAAAAGAAACTCTACGAAGTAAAAGTGAGTCTAGCTACAAAATATACACACATACATACGCATTTCTACACAATATACCTGCATGGTCTCGGGGGAAGTCATTTGACGGATGAAATCAGGGTTTTGCATCATTTCTCTTAACTGTGGGTTCGCATCAAGCATAGTACGCATCTGGGGATTGACACCAAGGATCTAACCATTGAAGTATATTAGTCGAATAGAACCTTGACAAAGAGGCTAATCCAAATACTATTCTTATAGAGTGAAGAATACCTGGTTCATGTACTGAGGATTTGAAAGGAGACTCTGCATCATCTGTGACACAGCAGGATTTTGCAAAAGCTGATTTATTGAATTGGAATCTGGGGTGGACCCCAACATTCCCTCGAGACCAGGGAAACCAAGTCCACCTAAACCACCAAGTGGCAATGACCTAGCAGTCCCAGTAGGGTTAGTTGCTGTGGTAGAATTTGTTTGGTTACCACCAGCTGCAAAACGACAAATACAGGCCAACCAATTCACATTGACTGACAAACATACTAGAAACAATCACCCTCAAACAGAATAATACTCCCTCCATCCCAAAATGATAATCCCGTTTGACTTTTCAAACATTTTAAGGTTACATTGTATGTTTTGGAAATATGGTGATTTTGAAGCCTTAATTTTGGAGATGGACTAACTTTCTGGGACAAGCAAAAAGGGAAAATGAGACTATCATTCTGGGACGAGGGAGTATATGTCACTACACTACAAAATAATCAACTCAAACAAAAAGAAAAAGATTTCATGATAAGATGATCAAACTTATGGTAGTAACAAATGATAAAAATAAATACCAAATTCGGGAATGAAAAATAATCTAAGAGCGAAATAAAGAAGAAATTTGTTGACAAATAAGAAAGTGCATAACTTAGATAAAAGGCCAGAAATCCCAAGGCGCGCACAACCTAAGAGAACTTTGAAACTGAATTTGCAAACACTAGACTAAAGACATTGAAGTGTTCGAGGTCCATAAGAAAATAGATGACCTACAATTGCTAAATCCACAATTTAAACATACCATTTTTTTACAAAATCTTTAAACTTTGCGCTATATTACCCATTTAAGTGAAATATACACATATCAACATTTGAGAAAGACGAATTGGTCCAGAAATGATTTGAGTAATTAATACATAGAAAGATGAATTAACCTCACTAGTACATATCCAGGAGGTTATCTCATGGATTGCATACACAGACTCGGGCAAATAAAAAGTGTGCTTCTGTGGACAACTATATAAGTATCATTTCTAGCAAAGCAAAAGAAACGTGCGGCTAATAGATGATCAATTCTTCTATGTGTAAACATGTGCATGACAGAGAGAGATATTTCCTCAATCATACAGGACATAAATTTGACAGGTATTAAGCTTTTGCAATTCCATCTACGTAAGTAAGCCAAGAGGCCCAGGACACCTCAAATTTGAAAAGGTAAGCAAAAACATAGTTTAAGTTTCCACATCCCCTAGGACATTATTTCCAAAAAGAAAATAAAGCAGCTCAAAATAGCAAAAATCAGAATGACATATAAAGTAGAAAACAAATTAAATGAATGCTTACCACCGGCAGGAGCCCAAGGGTTGGGGAGAGGATTAGTATTTGGAGCAGGAGGATCAGTAGTTGTTTCAGAACCTGTAGTTGTAGGGTTATTCAACTGACCTCGACCTACCCCCGCTCCTTGAGTACCCCCCAAAAGAGCTGCAAATGGATTTGAGTTCAAATCATTTCTATTTTCTCCACCCATTGTTGTGGCATTTAGAAGCGGTTCTTGGACATTTTCATACATGCGTCTAAGCATGTTGAATCCTTCAGGAGAAGATTCTATATTACTCATAGCTCTATCTGTGTTTCGCATCATCTCTCGCATGAGTTCAGGGTTTCTTGCAGCCTCCATTGTTTGACGGAGAATAGCAGGATCATTCAGCATGTGGGCAAGCTCTGGATTTCGGTCTATTACTTCACGCATTTGAGGATTGTTCATCATCATGTTCCGCATAACATCAGGGTTGTTCATTAAGTTTTGAACTAGTGGCAGATCCATGATTTCTCTCATCATATTGGGGTTCTGAGTAAATTGCTGTTGCATCTGCTCAAATTCTGGAAGTCCGGTCCCAAACAATCCACCACCAGCACCACCACCACTTCCCAATCCATTCAAACCAAAAGGAAATAATGGAGCTCCAAGCTGAGTGTCTTCCAAAGAATCACTATTAACCGGATCTGCTTGCCTAGTAACAGCTGGAGTAGCATTTGTACCTCCAGTATTTGTTGCACCTGCAGGATTGGTTGATGCAGAAGATGCAAAGCCACGAACCAAATGAATAGCATGATCTGCCTCCACACCTGCAAGAATTAAGAAAACAATTAAATGGATCTCTTAAATTTACTATTTTGTCAGTTCAATATAATCCTGCGTTTTAGTAGCTTTCTAATACATGAATTTAGTGATTAGTTAACCATTTCATGTAAAAGCTAAGTGGGTAAGAAGCTTTCTAATAAGAAAAGGCCCAACAATGCGTAAGAAGCTTTAACGCGACATTAAATGCAACCGGCCAACTAATTTAGATAAACCAACACATATTACTAGGTGTATAGACCAAACAGAGTGCTTACTTAGGCTCCAACAATATTGCATGTAGTATGTTTCACAGAAGACCTTATGTAGTCAGAAATCGTGTACCATGTTAAACGACCAGCTCTCTGACAATGTATATCAAGATTATCAAGTTCATCTGTGTATACGTCAGGATCTTTGATAAACCCTGTGATGCTCGGACTCTTCATTTCACCCCGCCGCACCCGTTTCGACATCCGTGTCAGATTCTCGTAGGCGAGTCCGACACATGGCTATTTTACACTACATTTAGTGTAGAATCTTTTAATTTTGGGAAAACTCCGTTTTAGTCCATTGTACTTTAGGGCGTGTTTCACTTTTACCATCGAACTTTATTTTTTTCATTTTTACCATCGTACTACAAACAATGGTGTCATTTCATACCAAATTTGGGTGTAAAATGACACCATTGTTTGTAGTACGATGGTAAAATTGAAACAAATTTGGGTATAAAATATCGAATTTGGTTTAAAATGACACCATTGTTTGTAGTACGATGGTAAAAATGAAAAAAATAAAGTTCGATGGTAAAAGTGAAACACGCCCCCAAAGTACGATGGACAAAAACGGAGTTCTCCCTTTGATTTTTTCCCGAATCCGACTCTCGGATACGTACGCGTATCGGATACTCCTAGGCGAGTCCGAGTAACATAGGATAAACCACGTTTGGGTGACAGAATTTATGGAACATTTACGTCTTTTTTCTAGTAGAATAATTTTGTATGACTTTTGGGGCTCTAGCCATATTACTCTTCTAACATCGTTGACAGATCTTAGGCTAGGCTACAGTGTAAGAACTTCATTGTAAAAAATCCAACTCTAAAATTACAAAAATTACCATGACTGTGATATTGTTTGTCCACGGATTCTAAATTACTATGCGCAGTTAAGGGCCACAAATGGGATCGTTTCCATTTTACTGCAAAAGTTTCGATCGAAGGCATAATCTATATCTGAATAGAAATCGAATCGAACTTTTCACAATGGCGGAAACATGAGATGCTTAAGTGAAGAGACAATGTACACTAGTCTGTGACATGTTTAGGGTGGCCAGCGTGAGTACAGGAATGAAGAGGTAGAAAAGAAATTTATGAAGTTAATGGAACTGTAGACTAGTCTGTGAGCATTTAGGGCAGACCAGATAATCAGGCATCAATTTTAAAAGTTTCTTTTAAAATATTTTCCACTGAAAAAAAAAATAATCAGGTTTTTCCGCCGATGTGGGCAACTATTTCCTGAATTACCGAAATTGATAAGAATAATGAATGAAACATTAAAGAAAGAAGCAGCAAGCAGTTCCTTTTTCTGTAGCTGTTGCTTCTTTTTGTGGGTTTGATTATCTATTAAATCTTTCTGTACTGTTTAATTCATCTTCCATATTTGGACGCATCAGATCCCATTTTCAATGTCAGAACACCTTTTGAATCCTTGAGAACTGGTCTAAAAGATCCAACTGCTCAATCTGAAAAGAGCAAGTACCAGCCATCCATAGCTAAGGTGACATAGTTTCATAAATTTGGTTGGCAGTTTGTACATCCAGTCAATATTTCCTCAGGCTAGGAGGTCGGACCAATGCACCGTGTTTTTTTAGACAGGTTACAAGAAGATGAATATCATATTTGTTAGAAACATAGTTGTTAAGGCACTCAGGCACTACGCCAGCCTCGCCTTTTTTACACTGTCGGGGTCGAGCATCTCTTAGGGTTTGGCAGGTGACTGCATGCCTTTTTGGGTTGGGCGCCCGCCTTTTTCATTTATGGCGAGTGGCGAGAGGTGTAGGCCAATACTGAAAGCGTAAATATGTAACTGATTCTTTTTTTTTTAGTGACACTACATAATTTTGGGGTTCTTTTGGGCTTTTTAAGTTCTAAACAACGTAAATTTGGGCTTTTTTCAGTTCAGCACAACGTAATTTGGGGGGAATGAAACGACTGAGATATACAATACCAGGTCTTGCCCTGATTTCAGTACAAAGCGACGTGAGATTGATGACAACTGCGAGAGTATAATTACAAGATTGAAAGGCGACGTGATGCACGTACAAGGCCTGAGAGTCGACAGCGGTGCAGGGAGTGACAACGGGAGGACAAAGGTTCAATTATGGAAAGTTTCTCTCACCCTTCTTCCTATTTTCTTTTCCTTTTTCAAATTAATGAAGATCCTTATACCATATTTTCTTCTATTTTTCCATATTTATTGCCTTTCAAACGCCTTGCCTTTCGCCCTTTCTAGATACCTCTAGCCCGCCGCTCGCCTTTAATAACTATGGTTAGAAACAAACTATTTCCTGCCAATCTGAACATCCAATCCTAAATTGAAGCGAAAATGGTAGATAAGGATGCAATCCCTGAATTGAGCAATAATGGCCACAACTTTTTCTGCATTTGTGTGTGTGATTATCTAGAAATGTTGGATTGGCTAATGAGTGGCCTTCTACATCTAAAGTTTCTAAGCTCCGGCCTTACAGTTTCACAGGATCAACTGCATCTTTTTTAAAATTGTGTTGTTCAAACAGATTCTAAGCCATATAACCCGATCTAGGGATCTTCTATTTTGAACAGCTAGCATTTGTGACCGCTTAGTTAGACCCCAAAATATCACCGACCACACTACTATGTTACCATGTTATTTGTGTATCATGTATCTATACTTACAAATTATCATCTTTCCTTGTGCCAATCAAAACGATTCATCCTTCAAAATTAACTTCATTTATTCAAAAATCAACACCTAGTAGCAATTAAGGAAGCATGTAACTCCTGATTTCATCGATCACAGCATAATATCCAACATAATTTCAATCATCCCAACAAACTCACCCAAATTAGGCAAACTAAAGTGCAAATATGGGGGAATTGAAATAAAATCTAAATATTCCAACAGGATTTATTCTTTCGTGACTCAAAATTTAATTTTCTTCATCATTTTTCCTAAAGACTAACTTACTGAAAATAGGTAAGCTGGTGCTACAAAAGCTCCCACTACGCGTGGAGCCCACATGGTCTTAATGAAGACATCAAACTCAAGCAATTAAACGCAAGAGGTTGTTTTCGCAGCTCGAACATGTGACCACCATACTCCCAACATTGGGCGAAGACTCCCCTTTAAAGACTAAATATATTAAAGATATAAATGAAAGGTTTGATTCCTCCATAGCTTTCTCAATGGCTGAATCTACTACTATACTGTACTTAAAATCACTTGATATAGCAATAAAATCCCTAATTCAATTAATATCATGAATATCACAATCAAAAAGTTATAATCCTAGCACAAACAAGTAATTAAACCCCCTCCCCATCATAGCAATCTAACCCAATTCCACCGTAATCAAAATACCAATAATTATATGAACATAATAGATAAAAACGAATTCGACGCAATACCGTGCCTTAAACCAACCCAATTCCACCCTAATCAAAATACCCAAAAATTATACAGATAAAACAACAAAGATATATATATATATATATATATATATATATATATATAACATACAAACTAAAATGATGAATTCAAGGCAATACCGTAGCTTTCAAGGGTCTGATCATCCTTCAAGATCCGCCCTTTATAAATCAACTTCTGCTGTTCGGCCGGAATATCACAATTCTGGGCCAACACAGCCTTGAACGATCCCACGGTCTCGTCAAGCTTAACCTGAACAGAAAACTTTGACCCATTTGTACACCGGACGTTGACCGTGACTCTACCGTCATCAACGTTGCTCGATTCGCTCTCGCTACCACCGCCCATTATTATGCCTTTCTCCCTCAATTTGAGAGGGGTTTTTTTTTTTTTTTGTCAAATTTATTGAGAATTGAGGAGATAGAAAATAAATACAATTATTTATTAGGGTTTTTCGGATTATTTGCAATTTTGGCTGAAGATTGATGAATTGAGAGATTGAGAAAGGGATTTGGAAGCGGATTAGAAGTGGGAGTGTGAAGAAGAAGGAGAAAAAACTTGCGGAAGGAGGAAGGGCTGAATTTGTAATATTCTGTATTGATGCGGAGTAAGTATAAAGAAATAAATAAAAATAAAATTGAAAATGGATCAATGTAGAATCGGACCCCATTAAATTTGAATTTGACCATACAGCCCCTATAAGTATCCTAGTGGGTAAATTGCCCGTTAAAATGTGAGTACTCCATCCGTCCCGTATTTATTGCTACCAAATTGGAGTGCACGAGGATTTTAAGAATATATTTTAGAAAAGTAAATATTATGAGTGAGCAGGAGAGAGAAAATAAATTAGTGGATAATTATTGTGAGTAAATATGAGAGTGAAAAGTAAACATTTTGGGTAAGTAGCAATAAGTATGGAACGCTCAAAATGGACATCAGTAGCGATAAGTATAGGACGGAGGGAGTATACTAGTTAGAGAAGTGTTTTGCATTAGGGTTCCATATAAATAATCACTTTAAATAATTTCGTGTGTGTGTGTTTTTTTTGTTTTTTTTCCAATAATTTTGTTAAGAAATAATTGAGGCATCGTGCATTAACATTCATCAAAAAGCTAAAAACAAATTTGTTATTTTCCGTTGGTTTATTGATATTTGATTGATTAGAAGTGGTGATGTTCAAACGGGTTATCCGGCCCGGCCCGGCCCGCCTTTGGTCATGTCCGCGGGCTTGACGGGCTTGACCGGTCCGGCCCTCCCACGGATGGATAAAAGCCCGGCCCGGCCCGTCGTTTTATGTGTGGTCCGGCCCGTCCGTTTGGTCCGGACCGAAAGGTTTACGGGCCAAACGGATTTTGTCATTTTTTTTTCTTTTTTTTTTTTTTTTAAATCAAAAAAACTTTTAAAAAATTATAAAAAAATAAAATGACTTAGACTTATTAAAATATATAATATAAATTAAAATACATATAAAAAGTGATTTAATATCTACTTTAATTTGTCTTTTATATTTAAATAGAGTTAGTTATTAAATTTAAGTTATTTGATAATAATAATTTTATTAAAAAAAAAAAACACTAAATGGCTAAATGCCAAGGAAGAGGACACAACACAGCACACACAGACAGAGAATACATCCATCCCATGCATGCGCCAGTGAGTCGCCCAGTCCAAAAAAAAAAAAAAAAAAAAAAAGGGGCCAAACCGACACGGGCCAAGTGATCCGCGGGCTTTAGCCCGGCCCGTACGTCATTTTCACTGTCCGGCCCATCCTTGTGTCTGCGCGGGCTTGGAGCGGGCTAAGTCCGTGGGCTGACGGGCTCGGACCAACGGGCCTCGGGCCGGCGAGCTTGACGGGCCTCCGTGGACTTCGGTCCATTTTGAACATCACCAATTAGAAGGAAAAATCCTATAGTTGTGGGGTTGAAACAGTAAATTAGGTTTTAAATAGCCAATAAAAATCCTGGTCTTGACGAGCAGTCCGTCTCCCAACAGCTTTTATCATGCTTAACGCGTTTTGGTTTAATGGTATTCGGGTGTGTGTAAAGTTTTCACATACATTTGAATGAATGATACATACTCTTTCCGTCTCGCTCACTTGAGACTTATTTTCATTTTGGTCCGTGTCAGCTCACTTGAGAGCTTCCCAAATAGTCAACTTTTAATAATTTTATATTTAATGAAACACACTTGTCGTAATTACGACAACTATCTCACTCGCTTTTCCTCACATACAAATCACATCATACTTTTCATAGTAAGAACACTCATTTAACTATAAATATTAAACAATTTTCAGTACAAAAGAAAATAGCACTCGAACCAAGATCTGTTGAAATAAATGAAGGCTTTTATCGGTATCAGATTTCGTGTTTAGACGAGGTTCCTTCTTTAAAAAAGAGCACCCCAACCAAGATGTGTTGAAATAATCCGAGAGGTATGCCACTTGAACCAGAAGAAGAAATAAGTAAGAAAGAGAAGCTTAAAACAGGATTCCTCTTCAGATCATACAAGTGCGCGTCAAACTCAGGCCCCATACTTTTTCCGAAATACTTTTTTCGAAGTATGATCAAACAAAAAAAAAAAAAAAAAAAGTTAAATATTTTTTCAAAAGTGAGACTTATTGATAAGATATCAAATGTTTATATGAACACAACACATCAAATTACTATGTCAATGTGATAATTAAATAAAATTGGGTCTATATAAAATTCCTATTTGTTAAATACAAGACATACAAGTGAGTGAATTTTTTAATTTACTTCTCAATTCATTTTTGAATAATCTAGAGACTAAGCTTCATTTCCTTCATTATTTATATTTTGACTAGTCATTATGTTTCTAACTTTTACCCTCGTTTATTTTCATTTGGTCTCATTTTCATTTATTTATTTTATCTTAATTTTATGCTATTATTACATTTTTTTTAAAAAAAATGAAGAATGCATAATCAACTCACTAAACTTATACCACAATCTTAAAATTTTATCCTTCGTCTCATAATAAATATTTAATACCTCATTTTTTTTTTTGTAAAAATTATACTTTAATTATTTATAATATATTACTAATGCCAGATATTAAAATCATTTTCTTATTTAAAAACATTCCACTTATTTTCAGATAAAATAAAAAGAAAAGCACCCACCGAGCGTATACCCCAAACAGAAAACGCAGGCCAAGCGTATACCCACCCTCAAACGCAGTCGTAGCCGCTCTCCCAGCGATCCCGCCGCGAATGGGCCTGTCCGACACCACCCATATGACGCTTGTTTAATGCTCTAATGGCGACATCCCTAAAACGCAAGGAATTGTTTTCCCGCCTGAAACATCTTCTCAGCTCCCAGGTCTGTAGCTTCCTCTCTCCTTGTATAGTTTCTTTGTGGCATTTGGTCGAACAGTTGGGTGACTACGTTTGTTTGTTAGCAGAGGTTTGGCCATAGCATGGTTAAGGACAGAGATGAAATCCCAGAGTTTCAAGAAGGTAAGTCAAAAACTGTTTTTTCACTTGGGTATTTGGAGTAGTATGTGAAATTTACATTCTGGCTTGCAAAGAATTTGTGCAGTGAAGGCTTTTTATTATGATGAGGAAGAGAAAACAAGAGCTTTTAGGAAATGGAAATGCGAAATGTTATGCTCTATAGGAAATTGCTGTTGCGAGAGAGGCTAGCTAGAGTCCTAGGGCATAAATCATGGCATTTGTTGAAGGCAACTTGTGCTTAGGATCAATGCACTAATTAATGTGCGTTATCTCCGATTGTCCATATCAATATGCCGAGAATATATGTGTAAGGTCACACACATGCTTTCACTTATTTTGAGGAATGTCCCTAGTTCTTTCTTATTCTCGTGGATAAAAGCCTAGCATTCTTTAGCGTTTCTAAGGACAATTTTCACTCATAATTCTTATCTCAAGGTACCATGTTTATTGCTTATGAAGCAACTTGTAACTATTGTAAGAAACTATAAAACCATGCATTTACAGCTTATTGATTGTCTCATTCAAAAGAATACATAATGAACTTCATGAGCTCTCTTTAGTCAGTGAACATGGATGGCTGGATCAAGTTTGGTCACTTCTTATTAGATGTCTTAATCTGATGTTGTGCCAACCACCATGACATACAGACTATCCGTGCTTATAAATGCAGTGATAAGATCCAATTAAATCTACAGTAGAATCTCTTTAAATTAATACTCGATAAATTAATAAACTTTCTAAAATAATAAATTTGTCTGATCCCGACTTGGGCCAGTTGAAAAAATTACAAAAATCGATAAAATAATAAGATAATAATTTTTCGTGAAACCCCTTTATAATTTTAGGTCCCATGAAAATTATAAATTAATAACTCTTAGAAATGAAAAATTAAATATTATAATTTAGTGAAAATATGCAACACCTTTTAGATGAGAAGCCATTTTATAATATATAGTTCAATATTTTAAAAGTTTTCATGCCGTTTATATACCAAATTTGTTTCAGAATACTTTGAATATAACTATTCTTCTTGTTTCCAATGAATTCAATGTTATCATCAACTTCCAATGCTTTTCAACTTATTATGTACAATGACTTTAGTTTATACAAAAATCTGAAACTCGTTGAATCAGCTAAAAACTCTTTAAATTAATAATTATTAATTTATCGACAAATTAATAACTATAAAAATTAATAAATTTCATTGGTCCCCACATTATTAATTTATAGAGTTTTTATTGTACATGTTTCTTTGCTGGTCGTCATCATGACTTGTTTGTTGAATTGTATCAGTATTACCTTTTACAGTGATTCATGGAACCAGTTCCTTGAACTATATGTTGTTGATTTGTAACTGCTTTAATTTATAGTCCACAATTACTATGATCTATACTTGCAAGGCAAGTGAACTAGGCTTAAGTGTATAATAAACCCTCAAGAAAAATTGTTCAAGGATTCTCAACTATGGTCTATAGTATATTGTCATAATTGAAACTAGTGTAGGTCCAAGAATTTTGAATGTCAGAGGTTTAGATTTACGGTTTTGAAACTAAATTAAATTTTTCTTAACCAAGTTTTCTTGAGCAAGCTGAACCCTTTGTGTAGTAACTTTGTTACTTCAACCCAACAACAAAATTTGTGCTTATTCCTTTTGAGATTCACAAACTCCGCATTATTTTAGCCAATGTTGTGCTCTTAGTTGCTGTTCTCGAAAAAGGCAAAGGACGGTAAAGGAGAGCTGGGGGGGGGATGGCTGTACCTTAATTTTTGAACTCTTTTTCAAAATAATAAAAGTGTTCATCAAACTTGCCTCTCAAGCATAAAAGCTTAGAGCGGAAGCATAAGATACACAGAGGCAGAGTTTGAAGTGAAAGGATATTTGAGAGTCAAGGTAGGCTTGTTGAGGAAGTGTTAAAATAAAATGATGCAAGCAGACACGGAGCGGCAAACAAATGTTATTAATCAGAGAATCGAACAATTCAACTTAAATTATAAGCTTGCCATCAGTAAGCAATATCATGTGAGATTAAATGAAAAGGAAAACAGTAAAGGAGAATCACAAGATTAGTAGCATTTTCATTATTCCCTGAAGTAGTGGTATAAAATTTCATTTTTTGAGTCTCTATAAGTAAATAACGTTAACATCTTTTCCGTGATACATACACATTCTTGTACTTGAGATATATCACAAGCATCAGAGTAGATAGTTTCAGTTTTCTTTCCCCTGCTGATGAAAAGTAATGTTCTGTTGCAGTTTGAGTTTTCTTTGTTTTGTTACTGTCTAATTATTTTGTGTTACTGCAGGCATGTAAACCTTCTATGGAGTATTTTCTTATGAGTACATGAATTGATGGATTAAGATCATGTACTCTTGCTTTTGTTGGTGTAGGTATATTTAAGAAGTCAAATTGGAAGACAGTGGATTCAAGGTCATTGGGAATAAATAAATCGATGATCTCATCACCTGCCTTTATTGTTTTGAAAATTCTTCAAAGTACAGGTGATCTTCATCATTTCAAATCGTATTTCTTTGATGGATGTTTTGGGTTAGAATTACTTACGTTGTGAGTTTATATCTTGAAACCAAGCGTTATGGGTTCAAAACCTATACATAGCAATTGTCACACTATTAACTTGTCGTAAAGCCTAATTGTTAGAGCCACTTTAATAATATCTATCATGTTTTTACACACTCCTACGAGTTATCTGAACGTGGAGAAACAAACCGAACAGATGGTCGCATCACAAATGAAACAAAGTCCCAATATGTGCATGAAATATAGCTGGAGAAATAAAGCAAGCCGGGTGACTCAAACCTAATTAGTCAATAGCAAAAGTTCTCATAGCATATTAAGCAACTAACTATCATAGTTGTTAAAGGCGAAAGGCGGGAGGCGGGCGATACGTACCTGGAAAAGGGCGAAAGGCGGCAAAAAAGCAAGCAAGGTGGAAAATTAAAACAAAATATATTAAATATTAGAAAATATTATATTTCTACTTACATGGTATCCTAACATAATTTCGACCTCAAAAGTGAGAATTATAGGATATTGATGTTTAAAAGAAAACAAAATTAAAAAAGATGCTTGGAATCTAGATTGAAGAAGAAGAAAAAAAAATAAACAAGGGGAGGGAGCAAATAGAAAACGACTGAAAAACTGGAATTAAGTAGAAAAAAGAGAGCGGTTATAAATTAAAGGAAAGAACTGGGAATAAAGAAGGAAATACAGAAAAAATATGAAATCGACGCAGAGTTTGTGTAGTCGAGTCCGTTGAAGAGTGTCGTCGTCGTTGGAGGGTTCTTGTCGTAGTTGCGCAGATTGCGGTAAGTATTATCAACTTCTCGCTTCTTATCGTTTGGAAATTAGGGCTAGATTTTACAAAGAGGCACCTCACTTACCGAAATTGGCGAGGTTTCCTTAAAAAAAACACACTCGACAAACCCAATTTGCGCCTACCATGTCTCTCGCTTTCGCTTCTATTCAAACAGCATACGAATTTGTCCAATAAGGTCATCGACCGACCGCCTGATTTCACAAAGGCGAAAGGTGGCCAACCCTCTAAGGCGCCAATATGGCGAGACGGGCGGACGCCTTTCACAACTATGCTAACTATAAAATGTTACAGTATAAGCCATTAGAAACAGGACTTAGCTTTACAGTGTCCATTATGCTTTAACAACAGCAGTAGTCATGGGTCTAAGCTAAAGTGTTCAACTAATAAGTTAATTAGCAGGCTGTCTATGAAAAAGGATTTAATCAGTCAACTGGACGATGCGTTTAAGGCATCATGGTTTAGTTTCCCTTGTATAGTACCTCTTTGCTAGTACTCATCAGATCATAGTTGTCATACATGGACTCATATATTGATACACTTGCTAAAAAACTAATCTTTTAAAATTGCGAGCTCTTTACTGAACCCTATTATACGCAGGGCACGAAGCCTACTTGGTTGGTGGATGCGTGAGAGATTTACTTCTTAAGAAGACTCCTAAAGATTTTGACGTAATCACCACAGCTGCGCTTAAACAGGTCACATTTCTCATAATATTGTTTCAAAAATCATGAAACTGCAAGTTTCAATATAGTAGGGATGTAGGTTGCTCAAGCTGTAATGATATTATCAAAGTCGACCCTTGTGGTTGAAAGATAATTTATTGAGCTGATTATTATGTTATTGCCCCTAACGTTTGAATAAAGCTCGTTTCACAGGTTCGAAAGGAGTTTCACCGATCACAAATTGTCGGAAGGAAATTTCCTATATGTATGGTGCATGTGAAGGGCTGTGTTATTGAGGTTGATTGCTGCATTTATATATATATTTTTTTCATGGCTAATGCTATATGCACATATACATTACCCATGTGAATATGTTTATTTATTTTATCTTTCTTTTCTTAAATGCATCTCAGTTTTGTCATGGGGTCTTTCTATATTACACCAGGTATCCAGTTTTCAAACTGTGGCAAAACGTGACAAAGAAAGAGAAAATCTTCTCGCTTCTCAAACACCCAAGTGCTGTGACAAATCAGACCTTACTCGCTGGAGAAATTCCATGCATCGGGATTTCACTGTTAACAGGTACTAACTTGCAGCTTGAAGGGGTTCTTTGGACTCTATGGAGCCTTAATGATGTACTCCCTCCGTCCAATAATAAATGTTGCATTTGACTTGTCAACGGTTTTTAAAGAATGTGCTTTACTTGTTTGCACATTGCTTGAACAAAGGCAAAATTTCACTAAGACACTTTCCTTATTTAGAAATGCGACATTTGTTTTGGGACGGATCAAAAAGGAAAGTGCGACATTTATTATGGGACGGAGGGAGTATCAATTCTGAAGAGTTTCTTTCTGTCTTCTTTTCTGTCCTGGGATGCAACTTAGTTTCTATCTAAACCAATGTTAGTTATTTTTAGCATTCCTTAATCTCTTTATTTTGCATATGGGATTGTGGAAGCAGCATGTTTTTTGATCCTTTTGTTCATAAAGTATATGATTATGCTAACGCAATGAAGGATATATTGAACTTAAAGGTTAGTTTTATCATCTTCCAATATCCAATTTATCAGTGCCTTTTGTTCGAAGTTTAGTGAGTTGTTGATTCTGACATGTTTTCAGCTTAGAACGTTATTACCTGCTCAACTTTCATTCACAGAGGACTCTGGTTAGTTCATCTCACTATTTGTTCATAAATTTGATATAGGATTTGGCTTGAGGTTTTATCTTATGTATTAACTGGAGAATTTGTGTTTGTGCTCTTTCATTCAGCTAGAATATTGCGTGGCTTGAGAATTGCTGCTCGTCTCGGCTTATCCTTAACAAATGAGACTGAGACTGCAATTTATAAACTTGCTTCCTCCATTTCAAAATTGGATAAGGTACTTCGTCTAACTTTCAACAAGGTTACTGAACATGATTACCTCAGAGAGTCCGAACTGATGCAGTAAAGAGTAGGATTTATGGATGAACAAGAAACATATCTCATAGGGTGATTGGGTGATGCCGTCTTGGCGAGACAAAAGGGTCACTCTTTTAAATGGGATTACTGTAGTTCTTACTTCATATCCTCTTGAAAAGAGACTTACAAACCCTTATTATACCCCGCATACCGAGTTTTTTCAGGTGCAAGCAGTAAAAGGAAGTTTAAATACTCCCTCCGTCCCAGAAAGTTAGTACCTCTCTTTTCATTGTTTGTTTGAATAAACTTTGAGCAATAATTTTGGTTGTTTTTAATTATCCGAATGACAATCTAAAAATCGTTATTGATAATATTACAATTGTGCATAGATAACAAGTTTTCGATGTTCATTTGGATAACTAAAAGTAATGTACATTATTACTCAAGTTTCATTCTAACTAACAACGAAAAAAGTGAGACTAACTTTCCGGGACGGAGGGAGTAAGCATTTTGAAGAATGTTCGTTGACTAAGTGCAGATCTGCATTTGCGCCCCTACCTCCACCATACCCTAAAGTCAATGTTTCAAAATCTTCGTCCCTAGAAACAGTCTCATAATTAACCGCAGATATAGATGTAAACATAAGTGTTTTTCCAGTTGATATGATAGGTTTGCATAATGCTTCTGATTTTTTAGTATGCACTATGTAGTACCTATCCACAGATCCACATCCACCACAAGTTGCAGATATCAACAATATCTGTTCAATCTTATGCATAAATAAACTTTTAATTCACGAATAATATTGCCATTGATTAACGCGTGTATTGCCACTTTTACCAGAAATCTCGTTTGGCTATTGCAAGTTGGTAGCTGCAACATAGTTTGGAAGAAGTTCAGTGCTAAGCATAGTTTTCAAAATCGCACGATACACAACACTATCATACTAAATGATTTGATTATTACCTTCAGCGATTTGTTTCTGTGGGATGAATAGGGATTACCTAGCAAATAGTTTGCATTGAAGAAACTTCTTTTTGATAACACACATATATACAATCATAAATGTTTCTGTAACTGTGCTTTTGTAAAGTGATTTATGTTTTATCTTTCTTTGAAATACGGGCAAAAATGAGGCTGAAGATCTGGCTTGGAAACATACTGAAATTGTTGATGGCACTAGGATGTTAATTTTGCTATGAAGCCAAATGTTGTGGGGTGGGGGAATACAGTCAATTCAAGTTAATACGTTCACATCAAAATCAAGTCACAAAATAGAATTTCCACTTATTGGAGGATAATTATAATGTTTTATTTGTCCCATGTCTCACGATTATACAATACATGATCAGGTACTCGATAGGATTTTGGGACTTTTGATTCACGATTTTGCAACTACGGTGCCAAGCACTTCAAGGCTAATAATACGTTATCAAAAGTGACAAATTACACCAAAAGAAAGTTTACTCTTTTGGTGAACTTTATGAAAATCCATTATGTTACAAACATGATCTGTGAGCTGAAGGATGTCTTAACACCCTAACCACAGTAAATCTTAATCAGGGAGTACAATTCTTCTTATTTCCAATGAGTTTGGACATCTCAATCCTTCTCTTTTTTCTACCATGCTTTTTTCTTTTCTCTGAAATTTGACACGCCACATTAATTATGGTGACAAATGAATTCTTCATATTAAGGTGCAAATTGATCTTTTGTTGTTTTGGCTTTTACTGATTTTCTTTTCGTCATATTTCTCTCTCTTAACTGTAATTTAACCTTTGTTTGGAGTTTTATAGATGAATCCATTTGGAACTGCTTGTTTTCTGTGTACGCACTTTTGCTTGTTTTACTAGTTCACCCACGTCTTTCTATATTACTCAGTCCAGGATATCTATGGAGTTGAACTATATGCTGTCTTACGGGGCTGCTGAACCTTCTCTGCTTTTGCTTCAGAGATTCCACCTTCTCGACCTTTTGCTACCATTTCATGTAAGTCTTTTTTTTTTTTTTGCTGATTGTATCATTGTTATTCCCTCGTCTCAGAGTAAGAGTAAGGTTCACACTATGCTTTATTACCCACTTGAATATTGAGTAGTGTTTTGAACAATGATGTCCTCAACCCACTTGACTTGTTTACCCTTTGTAGTGTTTTCTTAATAAACATGCAAACTTAAGGTGTGAACCTTACTCTAGGATGGAGGAAGTATAACATTACCATTTTTTTTGTGTGGTTTTGCTTGATTAGTTTTCATTACTCCCTCCGTCCCATAACAATGGGCACACTTTGACTTTTTTGGTCAACTGAGTCAATCTTTGACCATAATTTTATGAATATCTAAATATCTCTATGAAGTTCTAAAATTTGTTATTGTTTTACTATTAGAAATACTATCATTAACTATTTTTAGAATTGTATATAGATATCTATATATTCATAAAATTATGGTCAAAGATTGACCCAATTGACCAAAAAAGTCAAAGTGTGCCCATTGTTATGGGACGGAGGGAGTATATTGTAAGATAAGCTGGATAGCCTCCCCCAAGTAATTGGGACAAAAGGCTGAATTGAGTTGTTTATAATCTGATTATGGATAACTTATGGATTGCAGGCAGCATACTTATCTCAACAAGTCACCATGCCCGGTCCCATTATGTTGATGGTGAGCTTAGTTATCCTTCATGCACAGTTTCAATTTTCTAAGTTTTTTTTTTCTGCAGCTAACTCCGGTCATGTTTCTCTTTATGTGCATGTATACTCTGTCTGATCGCCCAGCGATTATTTTTTCATTTGGATCAGTTGGTTGCTTGTGATAGGCCTTCTGACAGCAGCTTATGGTGAGTGTTTCCTAGCTCAGCATATATTCCTTCCGGCCCGGAAAGTAAGTCCTTCTTTTTTCATTGTTAGTTTGAATGAACTTTGAGCAATAGTTAGATTACTTTTAATCAGCTTAGTGAGAATCTAAAAATTGTTATAGATTATATTTATAATGGTGTTATCAATTACCAGGTTTAAATTTTCATTAGGATAATATAGAGTAACCTAAATTATTGCTCAAATTTCATTCAAACTAACAACAAAGAAAATGGGACTAACTTTTCGTGAGGGAGGGAGTATTTTATAGCTAGTTTAAGCCATAGTTACCAGGAACGTGGGACGGGACACGGTATAGGTACGGGAACGAGGAACGTGACTTAGTAAATTTTTGGTACATCAGGGGTAGGATCAGTTGGTACGCTAGCTGGAAAAATGGTACGCTCTAATTGGAAATGCATCAATAAGTTACACATATATATTTCAATATACTCCCTCTGTCCCTGAAAGTTTGTCCCATTTTGACTTTTTACGGTCAACATAAATGAACTTTGACCAAACATTGGTGTCGATTTAATCATTCTAGTGAAATTCTAAAATTTGTACTCCTTCCGTCCCATTTTAAACTTCTAAAAAATGTTGGGTACAAAAATTAAGAAGAAGGTGATGTTGTGAGTGTAGATGGTTTGGTAGGAGAAAGTGGGGCAGAGAATAGTTAGTAGATAATTGTTGTGAGTATGACATGTGGGGTCCACAAATAAAGAGGTATAAAAAACTTTCCTTTTTAGGTTTTTGAAGTTTAAAATAAAATGGGACAATCAAAATGGAAATTTTTGAAGTTTAAAAAATCGGATGGAGGGAGTATTTGATAAAACATTAAGTGGTTTATCAATAACAATTTTTAAAAGTTCATTGTGATCTTTAGATTAACACCTTTGGTCAAGCTTCATTTATTGACCATAAAAAGTCAAAATTGGGCAAACTTTCCGGGATAGAGGGAGTAGTTACGAAGATAAAAGACCGTAAAGGCCCCCCCAAAAATGGTAAATGCAGATAAAGTTTTATCTCTCACGTCAACTCTAGGTGCTCGACCTCTTCCAAGAGACACAAAGCCATTGTGTCTTATCTCCCTTGAAGTCAAGTTCTCTACATCTTCCCAAAGATAAGTCATAGCCATCAAAATTCGGATTGACCTCTTCCCACCAATGACTCAAAGTTGTTCATCTCCCTCTCCATCGTGAAAAGCAAGCCCACGTCAGTTTCTATGTTGCTGACCTTTTATTTTTCGGTACAATAATTTGAGCGATATACGTCGAATTCCGTTGTGATCTGGGACGAAAATGATCCACAATTCGGTACGCACGTTCCGGGACGTGGGACGAGGTGGAGGGGGAGTTCCTGGTAACTTTGGTTTAAACATCTGCAAATTGATAGTAATAACCTTCTTGTTGTCTGTGTGTTAATAGTATATGATCTCTTCTGCTATCTATATGACTATTTACAGGACCCGCCCGTGGAAAGAGGATTCCGTTTTTGGGGTCTAAAGTTAAGCTTGATACAATATGTCATCTATGAACTTCCTACTCGCAACATTTCTTGATAATGACTCACTAGGAGGATATACCATTCTTTTTCTTTTCTCGTCACTTGTTAATTTGGTGCTTTCTTTCTCCCTTGGAGGAGTTTCCAGTGTCACCCTTTAAAACATGTACCCCCTCCGTCCCACAATAATGGTTACCCTAATTGAATGCGCGTGAATTAAGAAAAAGTAAATATAATATTGATAGTGGAGTAGGTGTTGTGAGTATGAAAGGTAAAGTAGGAGAGAGAATGTGGCGTAGGGAATAGTAAGTGGATTGTGGTTGTGAGTGGGCAAGTGGGCCCCATTAAATAAAAATTATTATGACATTTCCATTTTGGGTTAGTAACCATTGTTATGGGAAGTCCAAAAGGAAAATATGTTATGGGACGGAGGGAGTACACCTCTATGTGGATCTTTGAATTCTTTGTTTTCCTGCACCTTCAAAATCTGGATACGTATGGACCATCGTATGTCGTGCATCTTCAAGATTGGCTGACAGCCTGACACGTAGTGCATACGTTATGGTGATTATTGAGCAGTTTCTATCAGATTTATGCAAAGCCAATGCACCTTTCTATTATTTCAGCTGAATTTTCTTTGTTTATCCTTCCTTTCTGCTGTTTCCACACCTATAACCAATTTACAATTTATAAAGCGACCCTCTCGACATCGGTGTCACTTGAACTACCTAGTATTTCATCATTCTTGTTTACTCTTCTGGATTATGCATTACTTTAATATAATATACTACCTCCGTCCCAAAATGAAAGTCCATTTCTTTTTCTAATTTGCTATTGATCAAGAGCAACATAGAATTTTGTATTTCTCCAAACTCACATTAATTTCTGTATAATGGCCTGTTGGCTAATCTTGTCGTGCCTGACACAGGATTGGGCTTTTGGCATTTCACCTGGCACTAGTAAACAATCCCCAACATCCACATGTCGTTGCTACTTTTGCTTCTGTTCTATATCATAGAAAGTGGAAGGAAGGTGTTGAATTTGCAAGACCATATTCTCAAGCTCCAGTAATTTTTGTTCCCGAAATGTGGAACTGCAGCATTAACTCAGACGATGAACTTGCTGAAAGAGTGAAAAAGTTTTCATTGCTAGTGAAAGATTCTGTAGATGCTTTCTCTGAGAAAGAGAGCCTGTTTAAAGCCATGTCCACATTCCCCGATTTCCCGTGCTCTGGATTGGTAGGTGTTTCTCTCTTCACGTATTTGTGAATTACTCCACCCGTCCCAGAAAGATAGTCTTATTTGACTTTTGATGGTCAACCCAAATGAAATTTAAACTTAGTGCAATCTAATCAATTCAACAATATTCTAAAAGTTGTTATTCATAAATCACTTAATGATTTATCAATTCCGATTTCTTGAATTTCACTAGGATGATTAGATAGACGTTACTATTTGGTCGAAGCTCACTTGCCTTGACCACTAAAAAGTCAAATGGGATCATCTTTCTGGGAGGGAGGGTATGTCATGTAACTGCTCTATTGACAGATAAAAATCTCTTGTTTTCAGGTATTTGTGTCCCCAAATAAGCGAAAGAGTGTAAGACATCTTTTTGACTTACCAACTGATGAAGATCTTAAATCTGAAGGAAGAAAGAATTTCAAGATAGATTTTGACTTACTTAAACACGGGGATGTAGGGGAGACTAGGCTTGCTCTTGGTAAGATCATCTTGGATACTATGAGTTATGGGGTCCGCCAAGGAAATCATGCGGGAAGCAAGGATGATGATAGAAAACACACCTTACGACTATCTGATTCCAAATCACAGCAAGAAAGTGCCATGAAGCATAATTTTATTAGAAAAACCAGCAATTTTTCAGATCACGGAGCAAAAATGAAGCAATATAAAGGGCTTAAGAGAAATCGCGAAGAAATGGTGGCAACTAACAGAAACTTGACCGAGACGGACAACAAATCACATGATAATGTAACTACAAAGTGGGACCCAGTTGCGATTTCCTTGATTGAGAAGAAGAAACGCCAAAAGGTCGCAACGGAGCACGATGAAGTGGCTAGTAAAGATTATAAAAGTACGTCAAATGGTAATGCAAGTAAGAATCATGAAGATCTAACGACTTCAACGTCTCCAAAGGAGAGTTTAATAACCTTGATGAAGAAGGTATTTGAGAATGAAAAACATGGCAAGACAACTGAGAGTTCTAAAGAGATACCAGTAGACATAAAAGGGCGTTTTTGTCCACACAATGTGGCAACTCAAAATCAGCAAACATCAACACGGAGATCTGATCCACCTCAAGACAACGTAAGAAGGAAAGAAGAATGTGAATCGAATCCATCTAAGGTGAAGATAAAAGCTAAGGAGAAAAATTATCAAAAAAAGGATGTAAGGCCGAGTCTGTCATCTCTCTTCAAGTGAATGCATTTTGGACTTGTACGATATGAAATATAGACTCGTCTGGGACAGCAGCCCACCTCAAATACACTAGCTGAGGGGTAAATTTCCTTTTCTTTTGTTTCTTATTCTCCTTTCTTGGTGCATGCTACAATAACAGAGTACCTGGTCTTGTACAAAGCCTCGCCAAAGGCATGGTGGTCAATCGACCCCCTTGATTTTGGAACCGTATCATTTTTACTACCTTTAAGTTTAATAATACACAGCATTTTTACCACTAGAAGGTAACTTTATCAGTTTTGACTCCCTTTGGTTTAGGAATTTTAGGAAAAAATAGCACTATATCAAAATTTTGACCCCCCTTGTACAAAATTTCTGGCTTCGCCCCTGCTTGTACCGTACAACCATCAATGCACTGGTGGGAAAGGACACCACCTCCTTTCTGTTTTCTCACTTTCTGTATTTCTGGATGTATTTCATTTCTCCTTAGTTTACAAATGAGAATTTCTTCTGTCACAGGTGAACAAGAAATCGGGATGCACATGTCAGAATCCGCAGTTCATCCACAGGTTCTTGCTAGATGTATTACCTTTAGGCTCTTATAAATATTTTATAAATTATAAATGTTGGTACCAATATGCTGTATAATGTAACAAGTTGTTCGAGTAGTTTCAACCTCATTTTCATATAGCTGTTTAGCTTGTGCTCTTTTTTTTTCTTCAATCGGCTATTTGAATTGAATAACTGATAATTCATGTTATTCATCTCTGTTGAGTTGAATTTTTCAATCTTTTGTTTGGTACGGACTTCTTATCGTGATCTTTTGACTGGTACGTATACCTATTACCTCTTCCTATTGGGTACTATTTGTGAAACTGTTTATTGACGTCAGTCGAAAAAAGCGGGTGGGTTATGTTTCTTCTACCTTCATTGATTTCCCCCTTCTTGTTGGTGACTTTCATAGTCTCAGTCTGGATTGCACCATCTCATTTAGCGAGACGGTCATATGGGCATGATTAAATCATTGCCCAAATGACCGTTGAATTGTCATGTTGGAGATCTCCATGACAGAGGTTTTGAATCTTGACAAAATGACCGTAATCTAATTAATTTTGACCGCAGATCAAGAGGGGAGGCGTGGCTATGTTAAATGAGTGGGCGCGCGCAAAAGAAAAATAAGCATGTAATTTATCAAGGGTTTATTAGAATTATTCACATTAAACAAAATTTGGATTTATGTTCATGTTTAACCCATTTTACTTCACCAGTAGAATTAAATTATGGAGTTGAAGGTGAGCTTAAGCCATTAATCTTCATTTACAGTTTGCATTTTTTTTTTTCTTCATGAATTTAATGCAAAAGATTTTAAAAGATCCAAATGTAATACTAATAAATGTTCTTCCGAGAACACCCTTTTGCAATATCCAGAAAAGGTACAGATAATAAATGGTACTCTATGGTAAAGGGGCCATGTTATTTACTACATGTCACATTCAATTCTAAATGTTACAACGGCAACAAAGTCAGCTAATTATTGTTAGTTAAGTTAATACTAGATAGCGCGGGACGTCGATGAGAGATTTTTGGAAAGATAGTATCATTCGCTGTAATAGGTTTCAATTGTGGTCAAACTCCACAGGAATTTGTACTATACTAGGCAAAAGATCTGTAATAGACTTAATAGGAGTTTGTAACACGGTGGAAATTATGATATGTAACTAGCTTGTCAAAAAAAATGAATGTCCAAAACTGTTTTTGATCAAAGACAATTTTAAATATTCATTTGGGACAAAAGTAGTACTTTTGTTCTGTCTTCTTCTCTCTTTTTTATTAATATGAGACAACGGATTTTTTTTTTCCCGGAAATTTTGAAATGTCTTTATTTTGCATTTGCCTTAGTTGTTTCAATATTTAATTGTGCTTACTACACAAATGTATATGCTGATTTACGCGATATTACAATTACGTTTGTTATATAGATTAACTCATAAAAGACACTCCCTCCGTTTCATAATACATGACGTTTTAGGAGCAATTTTTTGTTCCAAAATATTTGACGTTTTACTATTACCAAGAAAAAATTACTCTTGTTTACCTATTATACCCTTATTCATTAATTGTGAATTATTTCTTGTATAAACATCTAAATGCCTAGGTAATTGGATACTTTTAGGGGCATATATGTCTTTTGAATATGTATTAATTGCATTTCTTAATATATGTGAAGAAGTTTAAAACGACATGTATTATGAAACGGAGGGAGTAACATGCACATAAAATATGAACTTTAAAACAGATACAAAAATATCTTTTTATTCGAAATATAATGTTGCTAGGTCCCACATATTATTAAAAGGGGATGTATCTCAACTTTTTGCCTTTTTAGGAGCCATTGTTGTTTACTTTTAGAAGTTATTCACACAGCATTATATAAGCTGCATGAGTTCTAACCAGTGGCGGACCTAAAACTTTTACTCATCGGGTGCACAATTTCACTAAATTTTTAAATTTATTTTTCAACGATTAAAGTGAAAAATAATCAATTATAAATAGATAAAGAAATCAAAAGAAGTAGGAATTTTTGTGTATAATTTTTTTATTAACTGTCAATGTTATTTAATTTTAACCCTTATTTGATTGAGAAGGAAAAAACCATTTAAAAATGGATGAGAGGAAATGATAGTGGGGTTCGAACATACCACCTTTTGTACAAAAAACTATCTTTCAACCACTTGAGCTACAGAAACTTTTGTTTACTTGGTGCACTTTTATTATATATCCTGAATATAATTTTTTTTTTCTCTTATAAATGAAAGTTGAGCAGGTTCAATTGCACCCCTCCTTATATAGGTGGTCCGCCCCTGGTTCTAACAAGTCACACCATACAAATACAATCAAATAATTGTAACTGAAATATTCCAAATACATAAAGTGGAGCGTGATGTGATTTTTTGTTCATTCATACAATATGTAACTCAAAACTAGTCTTTGCTAAAAAAAAAAAAAAAAAAAAAAAAAAAGGATATAATGGGGCAATTGCCCCTTTTTAAAATTTCCAATTTAAATTTAGAAAATATCATATTTTACCACTAGAAAATTAAGGATTTTTTATTTCCAATTTTGCCCCACTTCTATTTAAAAAATTACACTACATAATATATTTGCCACCCATTCATCCAAATTTATATTTCACTATCTGAAATCTGGATTTCGAACCGCTGCACCGAAAGGTTAGCTCCACCCAATGGTTCCGATTGGAGCCACCTCATTTTAGCTCCACCCAACGGTTGAGATGTGTCCGAACTCGGTGGGACCCAAAAAAAATTGAAATCATCTTAGCCACACACCCAAACCGCTCGCCTATGTGACATTGATCGGAGTCGTTGGGTAGAGGGATGAAGCTAACTTGGGTGGAGCGGTTTCGGGTCCTGAAATCTTGCCATGCTATTGACAGCCAAAAAATGAGTGGTGTTCAAAAGATTTATTTATAGAGACTAATTTATACCGTACATCTGACTAATTTGACTAGTGTATAGAATATATCAAACACGTAGTAACATGTACATCAATTTTTTTTTATTTCCATTTCATGCCAACCCAAATCATTACTATTATTAAAACACCATTCCTTAACAAACTTCAAGGTGGGGGAGCCTACAACGGTCTAACTTATGCCTAAAAGTGGACAAGAGCGTATTTTTTTCTGACCCACAACCTAAAAAGTGCAAACTCCCAAAAGCCAAGTACTCTTCCAAAAAAAAATAAAAATCATCCGTTTCAAAATACATGTCGTTTTATGAGTTAAAGTTTTGTTCCAAAGTACTTGACGTTTTACTATTACTGAGGAATGAATATTTACTCATGTTTACCTATTAAGTACGCTCTTATTCATTAATTATAAACTGTCTCTTGTATGAATATTTAAACTGCCTAGGAAAGTAGGATTCTGTTAGATGCGCATAAGTCTTTTATATGTAATAATAATTGCATTTTTCTTAATACGTGTGAAAGTCTAAAACGACATGTATTTTGAAATAGAGGGAGTAGTCACTTTCGCACAAATAAATTTCAATCAAATATTAATGTCAATTAATTTATTTTAATAATTTTTTAAAAATTAATTTTTGATAATCATTTAATGGTTTATCAATTATAATTTTTTTATAATTATACTAAGATGATTAATTCAACATTAGTATTTAGCTAAAATTTACTGTTGATCGTAAAAAAATCAAATGAGACAATGCTTTTGAGACAAAAGAGTACTCCCCTGTTTCAGTTTAAAGGTTCTTACTTTCCTTTTTGGTTTGTCTCAAATTGAGGTTTTTAGTTGCTTTATTACTTAAAATGGACAATGGAAGCCACTTGTCATTCTCACAACAAAAAATCCCTACCCACTTTTCTCTCATATTTTACTTTTCATACTCACAATATTTATGTTTTTGTAATTTATGTGCAAAATCAAACTAAAAACCTTAAACTAGTTAGACAAAACAAAAACAGGGACAAAAGAGTGCTTAAATAAAATATTTAGCCATACAAATAAGATAAAATAAAATAACTCAAAAGAAAACCTTATTTGAAAGCAACCTCTCTCTCTCTCTCTCTCTCTCTCTCTCTCACATGTCCAACATAATTAGTGACCGTTAGTCCACCTTAAAGTCGTTGCCTTTGTAATGAAAATTCCATCCATACATCCAACGGACATATTTTACTAGCCGTTGATTGAAATAAAATCCCCTTTCTTCCTCAGACAAACAACCCATCAATTTTGCTTCTTGATTTCCACACACACACACACACAACTCCAATTCTTTGTGGAATTGGGGAAAATTTTAGATGCCCTTTCTGGGTTTGTTTGGATTAGGGGATTCTTGAAAAGGGTAGTCTTTTTCTGGGTTTGATCTATTGACTTTTTCTCGTTGATTATTATCAAGAAAAGTTATGGATATGTCTAATGAGAATATCAACAATCAAGGTTTAGTTAAACCCGGAAACAGAAAAGGTACTAATGATTTTTTCAGAAATTAGAAGGAAGAAAATTGTAGTTTGTTTGTTGCTCAGATTGGAATCTTGTTGATATTTGAATTTCAAATTTCGGAATGGCATAATGATTTTTTTTTTGGCAGAGATGATGATTATGGGAGGGAGTAACAGGAAATTTGGAGTGGAGATCAGACATAATAATAGAAGAGATTTGGGTGTCATTAATCAAAATTTAGTTGGATCTCAGCCTTACCCTTGTGTTATTAAGAGAACCTTGTCCCAGTAATCTCTCTCTCTCTCTCTCTCTCTCTCTCTCTCTCTCTCTGTGTGTGTGTCTGTGTGTGTGTGTGTGTGACTTCAACTGAGAAACACTTACAAAATGCCATTGTCAAGATTTATTTTTCTCTTAGTTCTTTTTCAGTGTTTGATTAATAAAAGTCATCTCCTTTATCAGGACAAATGTGAGCTGTAATAAGGAACTTGAAAATCAAGTCCATAGACCAATCACTAGGTTTGGATCTGATCTGACCCATCATTTTTTTTTTGTCTAAAATAATTTCCTTTTTTTTTTCAAATTTTATTCTTTTTCCAGTAGATTCATAAGCTTGAATTCTTGCTAATTTGACCACATTTTGCTTTTACATAGAAAATTTGCATCCCAGATTGCCAGCACAAAGCAATGCCATCCTGAGGTAAATTAATACTCTCTCTCTCTCTCTCTCTCTCTCTCTCTCTCTCCCCCCCCCCCCACACACACACACTTTCATTCTGTATCTGACGATGAACATTAACTTCAAAACAGGAGAGTAAGAAGGCGAAACTGTCCCCGGAAAATTTCACAATATGGGAAGATTGCACACTCACAGATGTGGAGAAAGAACAAGAAACAACAATTTCAGACCAACCAGTGCCAATGTTCTTGGAAACAACAGAGTCAATTGGGGATAATAAGGAACAAATGGTATGTTACCTCTATATCATCAATCTTAGCTAAGCAATCCGATAATTAATCGAATATTTGGGGGGTTTTAATTTAGCAAAATTAAATAACTAAATTTGAAAATTTTGTAGGAGGAAGTTGAGATGGAGGACATTTTTGAAGAAGAAACAATCTTGGATATAGATAGCTGCGACGCGAAAAATCCACTTGCAGCTGTTGAATATGTTGATGATATCTTTAGCCATTACAGAAAAATGGAGGTGAGACCTCAAATTCAATCTATATAAAAGTTTGAATTTAGTTTGGTTAATTAAGGACTTAATTATTCTTTTATATCTCTTTAAATTGTTAAGATCGCGTGCCCATTTTCCTAAACAATAGTCGTTACATTCGCAGTGTTGTAGCGGGGTTTCACCAGATTATATGACTCAACAATCTGACATCAATGAGAAGATGAGAGCTATACTAATTGACTGGCTTATTGAGGTACTTAAAACATAATTTTGAGCTTAATTCCATGTTTTTTTTTAAAAAAAATTATTATTGATATTCAAAAAATACTAATAGGCGGTTTTATGATGAACAATAGGTGCACCACAAATTTGATCTGCAGGAAGAGACATTGTTTTTGACAGTTAACCTCATAGATAGATTTTTGGCCAAGCAAGATGTAGTAAGAAAGAAGCTGCAGTTGGTTGGTTTAGTTGCTATGCTCTTAGCTTGTAAGTACGAGGAAGTCTCCGTCCCCATCGTCGAAGATTTGATTTTTATATCGGATAAAGCCTACTCAAGAAAAGAAATTCTTGAAATGGTAAAAATATATAGTTTCTTGAAAAGGGTATATTCAAAATTAAAACTTTTATTAACTAAATGATGGATTAACCCTTTTTTTTTTTGTTCTTTTTGGCAGGAGAGGCTAATGTTGAACACATTACAATTTAACATGTCAGTTCCAACCCCATACGTTTTCTTGAAAAGATTCCTCAAGGCTGCTGAATCTAACAAAAAGCTCGAAATTTTATCGTTCTTTTTAATCGAGTTGTGCCTAGTCGAGTACGAAATGATCAAATTCCCGCCTTCCTTTTTAGCCGCCTCGGCTATCTACACTGCTCAATGCAGTCTCTATGGGTTCAAGCAATGGTCTAAGACTTGTCAGTGGCATTCAAATTACTCAGAAGATCAACTTTTGTGAGTTTTTTTTTTTCAATTTCTTTTGCATAAAATGACCTTTTTGCCCTTGGCGGCTCGTGAAATGACCGTTTTGACCTTTTTCGGGGTTTCGATTGCAGGGAATGCTCAAGAATGATAGTGGGTTATCATCAAAAGGCAGCAACAGGGAGGCTAACAGGGGTATGCAGAAAATATAACACATTGAAATTTGGTTATGCAGCAAAATGTGAGCCTGCAAATTTTCTTGTTGTAGAAGAGACATCCCAATAACAACAATAGGAAGAAAAGGAGGGGGGGCTATGTATATTTACTATACTAACCTTTACATGTGACTTCTGTAATTGGATTGGGATTCATAATTTGAGGGGTAGGAAAGGTAATTTGGCAACTTGGGCTGCCCCTGGGGATTTTTTTTTATTTTATGTATTTTCTTTAGTTTGAGTTCATCATGATGAACATTCTTTATAATTTGTATTTCCATTCATCTCCATCAATTGACAATAATGATAACAACAATCTTAGAGAATTTTTTTTTATCCTCTTCACTTCATTTGCTTTTTAATTGATTAGGCATGATTTCTTTAAATTGTTTCCTTATACTCTCTCTCTCTCTTAGAAAGGAGGCCAAATCCTCTGTACCACTTTTTGTGCCACTTCATGTGCCACAAGTAATCTAATGACTCACAATTGTAAAGAGTTGTATTATTGTAATATTATGCAAACATGTGAACGGTTAGATTAGAAGTGGTACATGGAGTGGCACACAAAAGTGGTACATGAGATCTCGACTCCCTAGGAAGATAGTTTCATTTTGACTTTTTATGGTAAACAAAAATAAACTTTGACCAAACATTAGTGTTGATCTAATTATTCTTGTGAAATTCTAAAAGTTGTAATTGATTAATCATTAAGTGATTTATTAATTATACATTTTAGAATTTTATTGTGATAATTAAATTGACACCAATGTTTTGTCAAAGTTCATTCTTGTTGACCATAAATAATCAAAATGAGACTATCTTTCTGAGACAGATGGAGTATTCTTTATCATTGTCATGTTATTTTAGCCTCCAGAATAAACATCATACTTTGAATTGTATGTTCAACTCTGATCTTTGGCTTTAGAATTATAAAAATTTCATTGTTTTTCATTTAACTTTTTTTTTCCCAAGAACGCATTAAACTACTACCTCTGTCCCTAAATGAGTGTCCAAATTTCATTTTAAGGGACACTGAAAATCTCAACTTTTTGAACAATTCGGTAACAACGATTCATATATAATCTTGTAATCTCCTTTCCAAACCTTTAGTTTTGCACGTATAAAGAAACCGGTGAAAATTTTTTCGAAAAAAAACGTTTAGGGAGAAAGTTATGTTAAAAAAAGACACTCATTTAGGGACAAAGATTTCTTAAAAATGGACACTCATTTATGGACAGAGGGAGTATTTAATAAGTTATTGTTTTTCATTAACTATATCAAAATTCTACTCGTTCTATCCTTAAATGAATGTTCTTTTTTTTTTTTTTTTTTTGTCTCAAGTCAGTATAAATGTTTTCTTAATAAAAAAAAACTTTTGTGTTTTTTTACCAAATTATCTTTACTAGTCTTTTTCTATTTATAAAACTAAATATTCTAAAAAAAAAGATTATTGCAAGAATAGATACTAATTTTTGCAACTAAATTGTATAACTAGTGAAGATTTTCAGAATGTATCTTAAAATAAAATTTAAACATTTATTAAAGTATTATGTCAAAAAAATAAATTATTGAAGTATAGTAAATTATAAATAAACAAAACTAAAAAAAATGACATTTATTATTAGTATTCTTTTAGAAATGGAAGTATTTTTTTTATTTTATTTGAGCATAGATATGGAAGTAATTAATTCAAGTATAATACTAATCATATTTCAATCTCAATTTTCAGGCTCTTACCTAATTTTTCACCCCACCCTCATAAATAAAAACGCAACCTTTATTAATCCAGATCTTGTAACACTCCCCTTCCCTCTAAAACTCAGATCTTTCACCGCCGCCGCCATGGCAATGTCAGCAACCACCACCCCCACCGGCCTCCTCCTCAAAACCCCCACCAACCCCCTCTCCAGAACAGCCGCCGCCACCACCCACCTCACCCCCTCCCGCCTCCCCATCAAACTCAAACCCATCTCAATCACCTGCACCGCCACCACAACCCCACTCCAAGATCGCTCCGTCGCTGCCGCCGCCGCCTCCCAATCATCAGATCGTGTCTTCAATTTCGCCGCCGGACCCGCCACCCTCCCTGAATCTGTCCTCCTTAAGGCCGAATTAGAGCTCTACAACTACCGCGGGTCTGGTATGAGCGTCATGGAAATGTCCCACAGAGGTAAGGAATTCACGTCCATTATTCAAAAAGCTGAATCTGACCTCCGCCAGCTACTTAACATCCCGGAAAGTTATGCCGTTTTATTCCTTCAAGGCGGCGCCACCACCCAATTTGCCGCCGTCCCTTTAAACGTGTGCAAACCTGATGACCCGGTTGATTACATCGTTACCGGGTCGTGGGGAGATAAGGCGTTCAAGGAAGCCACCAAATACTGCAAACCTACAGTCATTTATTCGGGTAAACCCGGTAAGTATACTCAAGTACCTGCTTTTGATGGGTTGGAACAAAACCCGCATGCCAAGTATTTGCATATATGCGCCAATGAAACTATTCATGGGGTTGAGTTTAAAGACTATCCTACTCCTGCTAATAAAGATGGTATATTGATTGCTGATATGTCTTCAAATTTCTGTTCAAAGCCTGTTGATGTGACAAAATTTGGTTTGATTTATGCTGGTGCACAAAAGAATGTGGGTCCATCCGGGGTTACAATTGTGATTGTTCGAAAAGATTTGATCGGAAATGCACAAGAGATAACCCCAATTATGCTTGATTACAAGATTCATGCTGAAAACAATTCTTTGTACAACACCCCACCTTGTTACGGAATTTACGTTTGTGGGTTAGTGTTTGAGGATTTGCTTGCTCAGGGTGGGTTAGTTGAGGTTGCGAAAAATAATGAGAAGAAGGCGAAATTGCTTTATGATGCGATTGATGGAAGCAACGGGTTTTATAGGTGTCCTGTTGAGAAGAGTGTGAGGTCGTTGATGAATGTTCCTTTTACATTGGAGAAGAGTGAGCTGGAAGCGGAGTTTGTGAAAGAGGCAGCCAAGAAGAAGATGGTTCAGCTTAAGGGGCATCGATCAGTTGGTGGGATGAGGGCTTCGATTTATAATGCTATGCCTTTGGCTGGTGTTGAGAAGTTAGTTGCTTTCATGAAAGATTTCCAGGCCAGGCACGGTTGAGGAAAAAAAAAAAAGAGGTCTTGATTGATTGCCTTGAGAAATTTTAGCAGCTTACGTCTTTTTTTTTTTTTTTTTGCTTTGTTTTGGAATGTTTTCATGTCTTGCGTTTTCTTGGTTAACAAATTCTTTTATGCTATGGGCATACTATGAAGGTATGAGAAGTTTTGGGTATGATAAAATGATCACCCTCTGTGGTGATTGGTGTTGGCGGTATTAATGTGGTAGGGGTTTGTTAGAGTTGATTATTGCAAAACCAAATGAGATATCAATTGAAAGCAAATCTGTTTTGGATCTTGAATTGCGCCTCTGTTTTATTCTTTATGCTTGTTGGAAATGCTTTGTTAAACTAGCGCCGTGGATTGGAATATTGTACCGAGTGTAGTGTTGATTGATCGTGTAATAGTAACTTGTATGTTGTGCATTTTAATTAGATTTGGTAAATATAAATGCTCGTGATATTGATGAAGGTGCTTCCTCATATTGGAGTAACTAGATTCAAGAGCTTGGATCTTATGATATCTGTAATAAGAGACTACATAAGGTATCAATCTGCACTGTAATTTATTTATTTTTTGAATTAGTGGTTTTATATAAATTTAATATGGACTGTCATTTTGAGCATTGTTTTGTTTCAATTATGTGTGTAGAAAAATGTACCGTCATTTTGGGACTGTGAGAGTATTTTGCTTGATGTGCTTTGATGTACGTGTTTACGCAATGGCAGCAACTTGTTGATTATATTGAAGTAAGAAAGGTCTCATCTTCAGGTATGTTCTTTTTGGCATTTTGGCACACATATATTTGGCATCAGTGTTCTTAAAGTCGTCCGCCTAGTCCCCGTTTAGACGCTAGGCGTTCATGAAACGCCTTGGTCCCGCCTAAGATATTACTCCCTCTGTCCCTAAATGAATGTCCATTTTCAAGAAATCTTTGTCCCTAAATGAGCGTCTTTTTTTAACATAACTTTCTCCCTAAACGTTTTTTTTCGAATTTTTTTTCACCAGTTTCTTTATACGTGCAAAACTAAAGGTTTGGAAATGAGATTACAAGATTATATATGAAATGTTGTTACCAAATTGTTCAAAAAGTTGAGATTTTCAGTTTCCCTTAAAATGAAATTTGGACACTCATTTAGGGACAGAGGGAGTATAACTATGTCTGAATTCTTGTCCCTGCCCAGATCCCGTCTACGCCCCGCCTAGGCGCTAGGCCTAGCTGCAGCGCCTAGCGCTTTCTAGAACCTTGTTTGGCATGAACATGTTAATAACTTGTAAAAACTTCTTTGTTGCATTACTAAATGAATAATTTGCACAACAATAACTTGGCAAAGTTGAAAGTAAAATGTGCGGCTCCAAGTAATAAAAAAAAAAGGAAGAAGAAGAAGAAGAAGCATATGATTCATAATTTTATTAGAAACTGAAAGGCATTGCCACAACAAACTTGAACCAAATGCAAACAACAACATTAAACATACAAACTTGACAAAATACAATAAAAGATGCTCAAACGAGATATTACACATGGTAGACCCCAATACAATCAAGCAATCCGCCACGACGACCATAAAATGCACTGAAATAACCATCTTTGATTCGCAGCGAGAACGAACGGCTTTCCATTCGAAGCACCAAAATGCCCATATACCTTGTTTTTGTTGATCAAAATCGACAACGACATTATAACTTCATATCCACTATTCATACCCACTGTACCACTTATATTTCTGAACAGTTCGCCTTACCATTTCCGTCTATGCTTGTGAAGCTGATTGAATAAATAGCAGTGTCGTTAGGTGATTGTAATTTGGGTTATCGTGTCTTTGGGTTGATAAGTCCATGGAAATTGATGACCCCCCGGACCACCCCATAGGGCGAAACGTACACTTGGTTTAGCCGGTGCATATCGCATCCATAAACCAGCCATGGCAGCCCTGAAATCCGCTTACGTAACCATTTTTAACCATAGATGTGAAACTTGTACCTGACCCATCACCAAAAGGTCCATATGTTTTTTAGTTTGTGTAAAATGTTAGGGATTTATTACAGTGAAACCGATAACTGTTAGAACATGGATTTTTAGCCATAGATGTGAAACTTGTACCTGACCCATCACCAAAAGGTCCATATGTTTTTTAGTTTGTGTAAAATGTTAGGGATTTTATTACAGTGAAACCGATAACTGTTAGAACATGGATTGCATAAACATGTTATTAGTAATTCCATACATAAAATCATACTTATAATGTTAATATAAAGTGTAGAAAAACAAATAATGTGTAGAATGCCTGAGGTGTAATATTACCTATTTATGATGGGCAAAATGGTAAATTCACACCACTTATGTGAAAGGGTGTAGTCCCTAAATGAAGTGCCTATTTGTTTCCTATATAAGGGCCCTCCATCAGCCTAAGAAACATACTACATACAATTCATTATTCTCTCTATACTCTCTTCATTAGTGTTAAGAAGACAAGTGAGAAAGGCACTATCATTTAGAAGTACTTCATTCCCTACTTCTTCTTCATCATTCTCTCTAAGCAACATTGAAGATGGATTGAACAGGTATAACGCTTCCGCCTTTATCTCCCTTCAACTTATTCCAGATTTGAGTTATGGCATTAGTGGGACAGAAATTGTTCCAACAATAACTACTCCAACTGTTCCACTGATCCCAGTTAACTTCTCCGTCTTTGTGTCAAGAGTAATTTGCACGAAGAGTGGCAGATATTTTTTCAGTGGGTGCACAAATTATACTATTAACCTTTAGAATGTAAATTACGAAGAAAAAAATATTCGTTATGAGACTCTAACCCATAACCTCAAAGTGAAAAACCTAACACTTTACCATAATCTATTTAATTTATATTTTCGGTAATCATGCGCGATTCAAAGAAAGCTGAAGATCATTCACTGGTTGTCGTGCGCGATTCAACGGTGATTGATTTATCTTTATCGTCTGCTACGTCATTTATGTCTCTAAATTTGAGAATTTTTTTGGGGAAACTAGTTCCTCCATAAGTTATAAAAAGTCATGTTTTTATAGGGTTTAAGGTTTAGGGTTTAGGGTTTCAGGTTTAGGGCTTAGGGTTTCATGTTTAGGGTTTAAGGGTTAAAAACAAGATTTTTTATAACTTATGGAAGAACTAGTTTCCCCTAAAACACACTCATAAATTTAGCAATGGAGTCAATACATATTATATATCTTATTCCAGGGGTTAATTTCACTGCCCACCCTTGAGGTTTGGACAAATCTCACTGCCCTCCTTGAGGTTTGGTTTCGTCTCACTGGCCACCTTTTTGACAATAATTAGATTGTTTTGCCCACTCTAATAGAAAAATATTCTCATTAATAACTTGTCAACTCCTTTTTTTTCACATTTTAATACTTTTTTACCTTACTCATGAATACAAAAAAAATTATCATAGTTTTTGAAGAAATAATATTATACCTCCTGTCTCACTTTAATCTACAAAGTCAAAGCAAAAACCGCCAACTTAGTTGTACTTTGACTAAAACATTAAAAAAGATTAATTATCCTAATAATAAAAATAAAGTTGTTGTTGATTACACATTAATAATATACTCATTAAGAATTTTTAGTGTTTCCTATGGATAATCAAATTTTTTGCAAATTCTTGATCAAAGTGCGTGAATTATTTCACTTTGTAGATTAAAGTGAGACGGAGGGAGTGTAACTTAATAATTTATAAATTCAAATAATACTTTTAGATTAATATGAAATTTATGTCTACATATTAAGAAACATATTCCAAGTCTCTAAAATTAGCAACGGAATCCATATTTGTTGTTAAACTACTGTTTAATACAGTATTTCTCACTATTTTGTCTACATTATTTTTAAGGATTATTTCCCCTAGGCCCCCTAATGCCAGATTTTATTACAAATAAAACCTCGCCCAGATCAAATGCCACATAAGGAGCTGGGGCGAGATTAAAATTCCCCTCACACCCCTAGCCACCCCTAGCCTTATTTGATAAGTCAAATATTATTACTAAATACCCAAAATAACCCCACCCCTCAAACAAAATCCTCCCCTCCTCTCCCTCCACCCCATTCTGCAATCACGCTCTCTCTCTCTCACGCGCACACACGCACACAATACTCGTTCTCTCTCTCTCTCTCCTCACCGGCCGTCATCATCTCCGGCGACGACGGCGGTGACTGCTACTCCTCCAGATCTCTCTCCCTAAACACACACACAGTGAATCTCCCATCTATCCAAACCCTAACCCTAACCTCACTGCCCCCTTTCTTCTCCGGATAGTTTTCCACCAGAGACCTCTTCTCCGTCCATCCCTACCAGTTGCCGGCGAGTTCGCTCCAAGTTCACCGCCTCGCATCATCTTCTCCGACGAACACCATAGCTTTTCCGGCGACCTTGTTGCCTTAATCGCCTCCATCTCTGTTTCTTCTTCCTCCCTTCTCCGGCCCTCAAATTTCATCCGGTGTAGTGCACCTTCGTCAGATCTGTGATTCCGGCGTCTACTCCTGCCTCCGACGAGATTTTCTTCTCCGGCAACGCAACACTGCCGCCCAACCGTCCAGATCTGTGATTCCGGCCAACTCATTAGTTCAAATGACAAAAGTAATACCATTTCCATTATATTTTTGGGATTTTGATCTGCATATGGAAAGTAATCTATGTATATGTTTCATGTTCAATCTTAGTATTGGGAAGAAAAAAAAAGGTCTTATAATATGAAAAAATTAAAATTGATTCTTAGTCTTATACGAGTAATATATAAGACTCTACACTATTAATATATAAGACTTTTTGCTCGAAAAAGATTGAAAAGTCTCATGAACATGGTCTGAACCTGTTCATAAGACTAAATTCTTATTGAACCTATTTTGATACAAATGAACATGTTTTAATGAGATTGAAAAGTCTTATGAACAACTTCAATAAGACTTTTAGTCTTATGAACACATGTTCAAATGAACATGTTTTTATGAGACTGAAAATTGCTCTTATAATACACATTATTATTCATAAGAGCAAAGTTTTATGAACAGGTTCAATAAGAGTTTAGTCTTATGAACAGCTTAAAATAAGACTTTAGTCTTATGATTCATAAGACTTTTGACTCTTTTATGTTAATTATGTGTCAGTTATAAGAGTTTAACTGCTGTTTGACCAAGTTTGACCAAATTTGACCAAAAAAATTATTTTTTTTTTTTGTAAAAAAATGAAAAAAGTATTTTTTGTAACTCTTATATGATAATTATGTGTAAGTAATAAGAGTTTGACTGCTGTTTGACCAAATTTGACAAAAAAAAAAATTGCTATTTTTTTTTAATAAAAAAATGGAAAAAGTGAATTTTTTTGACTCTTATGTGTTAGTTACAAGAGTTTGACTGTTGTTTGACCAAGTTTGACCAAATTTGACAAAAAAAATTATAATTTTTTTTGTAAAAAATGAAAAAAGTAATTTTTGTAACTCTTATATAATAATTATGTGTTAGTTATAAGAGTTTGACTGCTGTTTGACCAAAAAAAATATTAATTTTTTTGTAAAAAAAATGGAAAAAGTGAAATTTTGACTCTTATGTGTTAGTTATAAGAGTTTGACTGCTGTTTGACCAAGTTTGACCAAATTTAACAAAAAAAAAATATTTTTTTTTGTAAAAAAAATCAAAAAGTAATTTTTAAGCTCTTATATGATAATTATGTGTAAGTTATAAGAGTTGACTAAAATTTGATCAAAAAAGTAAAGTTGAGAAGAGATATGAGGGTATTTTAGTCTTCTTACATCATTTTGCTAGTGAGGGTGTATGAGGAATTTTCCATCTGGATTTTCTTTATTTGGGTTTGAATCTGGGCTCAGGGGCTCTAGAGTCCAAGGCCCTATTTTTAATCTCGGTTTTGTGTCCAAATCAGAGACAAATGATTTTGTCTTTTGTTTGTCTCTTAGGTGGCGTTTGTTTTTTTTAAGTGTTAAGTCCTGAAATTTGATTTTACATCTGAAAATTTCTGAATCAATAAGAGGCAACGTCTGAAGACTGATTTCTGAATTGCTAAGGTTGTTTGATTATTCGTCTGAATCCATTTTCTGAAATGTATTTCTTTACCATTTTACCCTTTTGAAATATATACTCCCTCCGTCCCAAAATGATCTTCTCATTTGGCATTTTTCATTGTCCCAAAAATTTCTTCACATTTCTACAACCTAGGCTTAGAAGTGCTCAAACAAAACATGACTAGTGAATCAAGTGTTCATATCCTTAAAAAGTTTGAATAGTCAAATGTGAAGATCATTTTGGGATGGAGGGAGTATCGTATTACTATAGAATGTTAATAATATAAGTGATGAATGTCGCGAATAAGTACTACCTTACCTCTATACAGAATAAATAGTTTAAAAAGTCCCAAATTTTATGAGTAAATTTGAAAATTATTTAATAATCCAATTAAAAGAAATCCAAAATTCCAGTCTTTCTTCTTTCTTGGGTTTGATCCCACCCCATACTCCATAGCATTTGGCACTTTTGATAAACAAGAATGGTGTACCAAAGCAAGTAAAACATGAGAACCTATTTCATTCAAGAAATCAAGCAAGAGACTCTTTGTTGCTGATAATCCCAAACTGCTATGAATTGAAGAAATTCAAATGCAACCAGAATCACACATTCCTTCCCACCCCACCCATTATCCTAATTCACCGATGTTAATTTTATACACTTTAACCAAACTGAATTCTGTCTTCCAAGCTACTCTCCTCCTTTTTCCTTTCATCATCAGATCATTCCACCATTAAACTTTTACAGATCTAGGGTTTGGGTGTGTGGGTGAAGCAGGGGAGAGATAAATGAAAGATGGAGGAAGAGAAAATCGGGTCCGAAAACTGCAAAACGTCGCCGAAGGAATGCAAGATCGGTCGACTATCTGGCCACGGAGGAGTAAAGAGCGTGAGAGCGGATCATGGGGCGACGGCGACGACGATTGAGCGGAGAGAGAGGAGAGATCGCATATTAGGATTTGGGATATGGGATAATAAATGAGAGGGGTATGGTTGTAATTAGTGGAAAATGGTGTGGGTATTTTTGTCCAAATTTGCTTGAGAGGTAAATCAGAGGCAAATCAAAGAACATTTTAGGTCTGAAGAATAAGTGCCTTTTCAGAGGCTTATTGATCTGAATTGAAAAAAAAAAATCAAACAGACTTAATGCTAAAACCTCTTACTCGGTCAGAGGTAGTGCTCTGATTCAGAGCTGAATTAAGAAAACAAACAAAGCCTTAGTCAGTGTTTTAAAAGTCGTCCGTCTAGGCCCCACTTAGGCGCTAGGCGTTCATGAAACGCCCTGGTCCCGCCTAAGATATTATAACTATGTCTGAATTTTCGGCCCCGTCTAGATCCCGTCTAAGCCTCGCCTTGACGCTAGGCCCAGCTGCGGTGCCTAGCACTTTTTAGAACCTTGCTCTTAATTAGGGAGACTTGTGTCTTTGTAACTATTTTGTCACAAATTTTTTTTTTTCATTTGTCTCTATACTGTCTCTAAACCAGTGGCCGAGCCAGGAATTTTCATCAATGGGAGCAAAAGTTACACAATAAAAAAATTTAACTGTATTTTCATCAATGGGGGCAAAAAAAAAAATTCTAATGTATTATTATTTTTATTTCAAAGGGGGCAAATTTCAATAAATTGCACTAAACTCCCAAATTTAAAAAAAAAATGCAGTTGTAAATTTTTATTTTTTAAAAATCAATGGGGGCAATTGCCCCCTTTGGCCTTGGGGTAGCTCCGCCACTGCTCTAAACCATCTACGAAAATCATAATTTTCCATTTCTTCAGTTGCAACTCTCTCTTGTGTGGATTTGTATATTACATATAGCATCTTCTTCAATACTCTATCTAATAAAAAAAGAGTCATATTTTATTTTAAAGCCAACTTGATTAAACTTAGACAAAAAAAAAGTGAAAAACTCAGAAAAACTTGTGCCAACTTGATTAAACTTGGACAAAAAAATAATATGAAAGCTTAATTCCTAATTATGTTAATGGGCGCTAATTATAATTGTTTAAGGATATATTAATTTTGATAAAAATATAATCAAATGACTACGAAGTTAATTTAAAAAGTTTAAATAAAAATATTTTTTTTAGACTGAGGGAATAAGATGAACTATTGATTGTCAACTATATACCAAAGGAAAGAAAGACTTATCCTAGTATATATTGAAAGGTTGACAAAGCCAAGTCAACCAATATGAAAAAAGTTGACCAAAATGCCTCGTAAAAATAAATTCAAGAGAGGAAAATAATGGCCATTGACTAAATACATATTCCCCGTTTTTATTGGTCACGTTCTTTATTTTTTCAGTCAACACAATTAAGCTTTTACCAAATATTAAAGTTAATCAAGTCATATTAATGAAATTCTAAAAGTTGTTATTGATGAATCACTTAGTAATTTATCAATAGCAATTTTTACAATTTCATTTGAATAATTAGATTGACATTAATGTTTGATCAAAGTTAACTTGTGTTGACGAAAAAATCAAACGTGACCAATATAAACGGGACGGAGGAGTACATAGTTGCCAAAAGTGATTCATCCTTGAAAATAAAACAAGACCTAGCCATATATATTGTGGACTTTGTACAAGGTCTTAATCAACACGAAATTCAAATGACCAATTCAATACCTATGTCTATATATATATATATATATACACACACATCATTTCATTGCTAAATCATTCATCTTCACTGAAAACCAATTCTATTTTCTTTAAGATACCTAGCAAAAAATGGACCAAAAATTATTTGTTGCAACCCTTGCCATATTGGCTATGGCTCTCCCCTTGAGCCATGCCTCGGACCCTAGCTCTCTTCAAGACTTTTGTGTTGCTACTGCAAACCCTAACTCCGCGGGTACGTATAATTTCTCTCTCTTTCTCTCTATTTTTGCACAACCTTATTTGTTGCTTTGTCTAACTAGGAATTAAATTTTCAGATGCATTATTCGTGAATGGGAGGTTTTGTAAAGACCCGAGGGTAGTCACAGCTGACGACTTCTCTTTCTCGGGCCTAGACATCGCCGGAAACACATCAAATCGAGTCGGATCAAACGTCACATCCGTGAACGTGGCCCAATTAGCCGGGCTCAACACATTGGGAATATCAATGGTTCGGATTGACTACGCACCAAACGGACAAAACGCACCCCATACTCATCCAAGAGCTAGTGAGATCCTTCTAGTATTAGAAGGTAGTTTATATGTAGGCTTCGTCACCTCAAATCCTGAAAATCGCCTCATTACGAAGACTTTGCATAGGGGAGATGTGTTCGTTTTCCCGATTGGACTCATTCATTTTCAATATAATGTGGGAAATACTAACGCGGTCGCTATTGCCGCTCTCAGTAGTCAGAATCCAGGGGTGATCACGATTGCGAATGCGGTGTTTGGATCAAATCCACCTATTTCTGATAATGTTCTTACTAGAGCTTTTCAGTTGAACAAAAACACGGTTGATTATCTTCAAGCTCAATTCTAATCCATGACAACGAACTAGGAAATTGTTTTGATTTTTTTATTTTTATTTTGTAAATAAGTAGAAGATATTATCTTCTCATGATCTTAGTCATGTAATAAATTAAAGCTTGATACTTTTGTTTATTCTTTATATTGGACGGCCAATGCGATATAGATATTGATTTTTATTTTTTTATTTTTTTTTGTGTCATGTGTTTGCGTCAATGAATTTTTTTTTATTTTTTTAAAAAAAAAAAAAAAAAAAAAAAAAAGCTAATGGAAATCTAAAGCACACAAAGAACACACGAATTTAACGTGGAATGGCAATTTCCCTAAATGAAACCAACTTTCTAAAAAAAAAAAAAAAAAGGAGTTCTCTCCCACAGAGCCCCTAATCTGACCATTGGGTTTAGGGTGAGAGGAGGGGTTGTGAAATTCCCGATTCGCGCTTCACTTAATTCATTCTCTATATGAGCTTCAAGTGGCAGCGCGTTTTGAGTAAATGTACAACTACAATAAGCATCAGCGTTTGAGTAAACGTACAACTAAGGTAAGCATCAAATACCATTATCCGAAATGAAGCAAATATTGTGGTTACAATATGTTTCAAGTGCCTTCACCGTGCCTTTCTAGACATGTTAACTAAAGATGACCTGACCATACACGCATGCCTGAAAATCCTTTTCAAGTGCCTTCACCGTGCCTTTCTTCATCTGGTAACCCTGGAATCAGTTCACAACGAGTGATTAAACAAGTGAAAAGTTACAGTATGATGGTCCCAAAATGAGTCCAATTTTATTCTTGAACAAGAAAAAAAAAGGGACATTTATTTGGGACGGAAGTAGTAGTACGATATTTCAGAAGCATAAGAGTGAAAAGACTTCTTTATAATGAGCACTTTCTGATTTACTTGTCAAAAACTTTCTGCAGATTAGAGTATAATCTGCAGGACCATCCATGGAAGTTTTGGCTAACATTTGTTGAGCTTGTTAAATGTCAACGTGAAAAGGTGCAGTATAAGGGCTTAATAAGGGGCTAGTTTTGGCTAACCTTTTCTTGGTGTTGGGGGGGGGGGGGGGGGGGGACCTCATTACTCCGTCTGTCCCGAAATGACCTTCTCATTTGTTTTTTTTTTGTTTTGTTTTTTTTTGTCTCAAAAATTCTTCTCATTTCTACAATTTAGGCTTAAATGTGCATAAACACAAATGCCTAGTGAAGCAAGTATTCATATCCTTAAAAAGTTTGAATAGTCAAATGTGAATATCATTACGGGACGGGAGGGAGTATTATATTTAGAATTCCCTAAATTAAAAAGGGGGTAACCTAAGGACCCTAAAAGGCAAACAGGCCTTTTCATAAACAAACTTTTTAGTCACCCTATAAGATCGGTTCCCCATTTGTCAGTCATTTCCCTCGACGGTGCTATATTTCTTGAGAATAGACATAAGCTTTTAAGAGAACTCACTGATAGATCTTCCCTCTACACGACCAACAGCTACATGTTCAAAAAAGTCTTTTCTAGCATCTGCAACAAGAAAGATCATTTAGCAAAAACAGATTAAAAAAAAATAAAAAAAATTACAATAACATTTGATAACATACCATGCTTCATTGTTAGAGATGGATCTTGTTCGTCAACATAACCAATCACCTTTGCGGGTATTCCTGCTACCATGCTTTTTTATGAAAAAAACACACAGAAGCAGCAACCAATTATCAATAAGAAAGCTGAATAAATTGATCTTAAACTAGTTGGAATTGGTTGTCATTTACCTGTGTGGAGGAACGTCTTTTAGAACAAGGGAACAGGCAGCTACCAATGCACCCTCGCCTATTTTAATATTTCCAAGCAACTTTGCACTCGCTCCAATAAGAGCACCTTGACCAACTTTTGGATGCCTGTCACCGAGTTCTTTCCCAGTTCCTCCCAATGTTACACCCTGTTCAAAATGGTTCAAAATGATTATTGCAGGCCCCACATAAGCTGCCTTGAGAAAAGTAAATGGCACGGGCCAAATACTTTACACCAGCTACTACAAGCAGTGACGGACATACGCCTACTGACTGGGGTGCAAGTGCACCCGCGTACTCAAATTGTTTGTCTATTTTAGTGGACGATGTGCGAGGTTTTTAAGCTTGTGGTTGTGGGTTCAAGCCCACCGCAAGCATTTATGTATATTTCACAGTTACATTTTGAAGCTTTGTAGTGTGATTTGTGCCCCCACTGAAAAAAGGATCAGGGTCCACCATTTATTACGAAGGGAAATGTGTATGACAGAGCATATGCTTGCATCTTTAACTTCTCTAAAGTAGTGAAAGGATAACATATTGAGGACTTATCAACTACTCCTTTTGTCTCAAAATGATCTTCCCATTTGCCATTTCTCATTGTCCCAAAAATTTCTTCTCATTTCTACAATTTAGCCTTAAAAGTGCATAAACAATTCTTAAAAAGGTCGAACAGTCAAACGGGAAGATCATTTTGGGACGGGGGGAGTACATTGTAAATGTCCGTGCAAAATATCAGCAGATGAATACTACTCTTGCATTTTACTCAACGAGTTCACGTATGTGAGTCAACATTGTCAAGCATGAAATTGAGTTGATTATAAGCACTCTTAGATTTAAGAACTACCATGTAACATAATTTTCTGTCTAGTATAAGGATATATTTTAAAACTTAAAAAAAGTTTATTAGCTTAGTTCTCACGAAGGACTCTTTAAATGGAATGTTCCAGATTACAAAGCAGGCTCTTTTAGTAGAATGGAGGGTGTGCTACCAACCTCTATCCTGTTAATGTTTTCTTTTTCCGTTTTGTCCCGTAAAGACAATTTCATGGAGTGTTATTAAGGAAACCACAGAAAGATACAACAATTGATCAGTCTTGCTAACTGCTTCATGAAAGCTACTCTCTCCGTCCCAAAATACTTGTAGTTTTAGGATTTTCACACAAATTAAGAAAAACAATCAATGCATGTGTAATGGACTAAATTACCCTTGGAACATTTCAAGTACCAAGACAATTTAATGCTTTTACAATGACAACCACTATCATAAATAAGGGTATATTTGACAAACAATGTCAAAGATGTCTAGATAATAGCAAAACTACAAATATTTTGGGACAAACCTCAACCCCTTAAACTACAATTATTTTGGGACGGATGGAGTATCAGATGGTTCAAAGAAGAAATGACTTTCCAAATTCATGTGTGTTTCACAAAGATGGCCTTTCATGGAGACAGGCAAGTGGTATTCAACTATACATACTCCCTCCGTTTCATGTCACTTGAGACCAAAAAATTTGGCACGCAAATTATGGAAAAGTAGGAGAGAGAAATAGTGGGAGGATGTGTTTGTGAGTATGAAAAATTAAATAGGAGAGAGAATGAGTGGGAGGAATAGTAAGTTGATTGGTGTTGTGAGTGTAAAAGTAAGAATGAGTGGGAGGAATAGTAAAGATTCTTTACCATTTTGGCAGTCTCAAGTCACGTGGAACGGACGGAAAAGGAAACAAGTCTCAAGTGACATGAAACGGAGGGAGTATATGGCTATTCGAGATATCAAGGCACGTCCTATACTGATGCATTGACCACTAAAGTTCGTTGACAAAAGAATAGAGTGTTGGGGTGTCAACCCAAAGTCCCATATTGGCAATTGAGCAAAGAATTGCTAGTTACTCCCTCCGTCCCACCCGAAATATTTTTGGTCCCAACAACGAGACTAAGGACTACTAATATTTTATTGGAAAAAGTGGTTTAAAAAGTAGGTATTGTGAGTATGAAGGAGAGAGAAAGTGGGTAGGAATAATAAGTGAAAAGTTGTTGTGAGTATGAAATGGGTCTCATTAATAAAAAAGTAATAAATCTTTCCGTTTTGGGATGTCTTGAAAAGTTGTTGTATGAAATGGGTCCCATTAATAAAAAAAGAAAAAAAAATAAATCCCATTTTGGGATGTCCTATTTCGTGTTGGGACACCCAAAATGGCAAAACATCATATTTTGGGTGGGACGGAGGGAGTATGTAAGAACACCCATCCACTTCATTAGTATGAGGCCTTTCTTAGAGATGCCATAAAACAAATCCGTGTGGATTGGGCCCAAAGGGAACAATCTCACACTAATGTGGAGAGTGGTGGGGGTGGTGATCCCGGTCCTAACAAATGGTATCAGAGACATTGTTTGGATGGGCCTGACACAATGGACCGTGTGGGTGAGATTATGTGTGGAATACCCCATGTGTGACATTGCGAATGGAGTCATGCAATTGGAAGTTATCCTGATATTGGTGATCATGCGGTGTGTCCCGTGGGCTGCTGTTGGTACAACTGGTACAAGCTTTCGCTGGGTGGGCCAAAGGAGACAGTGACTATGTGGTCCTTGTTTTGAGAGGAGGATTGTTGGGGTGTCAACCCAAAGTCTTACATTGACAATTGAGCAAAGAATTTCCATGTATATAAGAGCACCTACCCACTTCATTAGTATGAGGCTTTTTGGATATATGCCCAAAAACAAGTCCACGTGTGGACTGGACCCAAAGCGGACAATATCATGCTAATGTGGAGAGTGATGGTGGTGATCGAGTTCCTAACATAATATTCAGCATTGAATAGAAGGAGAAGGTTATATTACCTGCATTAGTGAAACTCTATTTCCAACAACTGCAGTTTCACCAATGACTAAACCCGTACCATGATCCAATAGTATTCCCTCTCCAATTTTGGCAGCTGAAAATAGGCACGCCAAACAGAATACGAAGTCAGCCTTGTACAAACTTATGGAAGTTAAAACATAACAACCCCAGTGAACGATAAATTATTTGAGACTTGGTGTTTCCAAGTTGAATCATAAATTCTTTTTCTTGCGCTCTTGGATAATTATAAGTAAGGTCAACAAGATAATTCAACCAACTAAGTAACTTGACTGAAAACGTACCTGGATGGATGTCGACTCCAAAAACCTATATAAAGAAAAGGTAGCCACATTAGAAATACGAAAAGAAACCGGAAGCATAGATCAAAATTAGAGTAAAGGAATATGATACCTCACTAACTCGGCTTTGCAATGCCAAAGCCAACACTTTGCGCCCTTGGTTCCACAAAGCATGAGCTATTCGATATGCTTGTAAAGAAAGATAGCCCTACATAAATTGAAAATAATGATAACCGCAAAATAGAATCTTTAACTTTTGAAATTGGATGAACATAGAAACATAAAATGAATGTACCTTAAGGTACAAGAGAGCAGAGCAATAAGACAAACAAGACGGATCCCTTTCTTTAAATGCCTGTGTAAAAACAAATGGCATAATAATTACATTCGTTCGCTTGACAGTCAACAAAAAATCAATAAACCTTCAAAAAGACAGATACATATTTTACCTGTAAGTCTAGGCGAATGGAACGCTGAATGCCTCTATTCTGCATCATTACATCGCAGAATATATCCATGAGTTGGGTTGAAAGGAGTGTCGGGTTTTGGAGCCGATTGGCAAGCACAAATCCTAATGCCCGCTCTAAACAATCGTGTGTCAAAATACTGGCATACAAGAAGCTGCTTAAAATTGGCTCCTTGTCTGCCTGAAACATTGTATTGGCCAAATAAACAATAATCTCAACTTAGACATATGTACTCATTAAACTAGTGAAAAATCCCATTTCAATCATTATAACAATAAAAATTCAATTTTTCAACTTTAAGAATATAATAGTACTGAGTAACAATTCAAAAGAAAAATAATCTTCTTCACTACAAAGATTAGCCAAGGGTTCGTCTTCTCTGTAACACTATTATGGATCAAAACAAAAAACAAATGAACCTTTGTCAGAACTAAAAGCATTCTCAAACTTTTTGCTTTAAGCTGTCTACCCTAACAACAATCCTAGGCATCAATTCTAAGAAGCTAAAGTAGCTTTTCAAAACATTCTACTACTGAACCACAATCCCGGATTTACGCCAAAATCTGGATTCTTCAACAAATCCTTGTGATCTTCACGCTCCCATTCAAGACACACCTCAATTCGCTCGTTCATCCAAGATAATACTCCCTTCGCCCAAAATGATAGTTTCATTTCCCCGATTTGTTTGACCTAGGAAGTTAGTCTCATTTCCAAAATTAAAGCTTCAAACTCACTGAATTTTCAAAACTTATAATGAAACCTTAAAATGTTTAAAAAAGTCAACGGGACTATCATTTTGGGATGGAGGAGTATCAAAAAAGGTCATTCACAATGTTTCCTCTACTATTCTTATCTCCTTTACCGCAAATAACTTCAAAATAATCATCATAATCCAACTCTTCCTCGGATAATTCAGTCATATTTCCTTCATTCTCATCCACATCAACCATGCGGTTTAACAATAATATCTTAAACATGAAAAATAAATACTACTACTAAAATTTACAACAATAATTAACCAAATTGCACTAAATTTTCAGCTCACTGGAAAAAAAAAATGCTCTGTTATTCAATCAAACAGCAAAAATTAGTATCTTTATTGGGGGCGGGGAAACAAAAATCATATGGAAAATTACTCAATAATGAATTCATGAAAATGAATAAAGTTTTACCTCCAGCTTAGCCTCTTCTCTGACAGCATCCCAAATAGGATCACCCAAAACCGACCCACCACCGAAATTCGGGTCGGATTTCAAGAACCCCATTGCATAAACAGGGAAGACCTTCTCCAACTTGAACTCCGTGGCTGGTTTAGACAGACAAATCTTGGAACCCACAACACCCTTTTCTCCTCCGACATCATCATCTATTCTTAATTCCTCGAGAACAGTGCGAATTGTATGCATTATAGAGAGGGAAAATTGCAAAAAGATAAAAGAAATCGAACCCAAAAAAGAATAAATTTAAGGGTATTTGGTTTCACTGAAACATGAAATTGAAGTGATGAGAAGTGAGTATATATAAAGGCTTGTTCTTTGGGGTGGAGGAGATTTTGTGTTTGCGGTTTGTTGTTGCGAGTTTTTGGATTGATTTGACATGTTAAGTGTTGCAAAGAACGAGATTGAATTTTGATTTTAAAAAAATACTGATATAATTCGTTTATTAAATTGACAATAATTCATCCTTTCGAAAGAAAAAAATTGACAATAATTCATTATTCATTTTTAGAAGGGTTAATTGCAATTTAAGCCCTGAAGTATGTTACCACCCTTCCAATCGAGCTCTGACTGTCTTTTTTCATCAATTTCAACTTTGGGGTAATTCATTTTCGCCAGTTTGGGCATTTTTACGGAATCTGTTAAAAATCTTGTTAAATCAACATGTATCATGCACGTGTGACGTGACTAACTGAATTGGGTTGTTTGAAGTTGATGTTTCTTTTAAGGGGCTTAGTGAAAATTCCAAACTTAAAAAGGCTGAAAATTAAAACAATTATTAAAATAGTAAATAAACGGGTTTTTAAAGTTATTTTCAAAATATTAATAAAAAATAAAATTATATAAGATTATTCTATAAACAAAATAATTTTAATTATTTAAAATTATTAAAATTAAGATATTATTATTTAAAATACGATTTTATAATTCTAAGTTAATACAAAATAATTTAAATGATAACCAAACAAAGAACAAAAATATTTTAAGAAAATATCCACACACATATTCATACAACCCATTTCCATCTTCATATGGCCATATTGCCATATTGCCATGCCCAGATTCCCTGCTCCATTCTTACATTTCCCCTCTTTTAAGCTTCCATCCCCACCACCTACAACCATCATAACCACCACCTGTAACCACCATGACCACCACCTAGCAACCACCATAACCATCTCACCACTTCTTTACCCATTTCCATCTTTATACAAAAAGACCAATTAATTTCCCCTTCTTCCAAATCATCATGCCCCTTCTTTATCATACATCAACCCAAACCCAGTTTCCCTTCTCAGCCATTCACCACCCCTTTCTTTCCTAACCACCATTTCCATCAGAATTTACAACCACCCAATTCATAACATTCACAACCAAAAAACTCAAACCTTTATATCACCAAATCCAAAATCAATTTCAGCCAAACAAATCTGAATCTGGATTGAACAAGCAAAATGCCGCCATTGCAGGGGAAAAATCAGAATCTGGATTCATTGTTGGGTCCGTTCCCGTACTTTCTTATTGTTGGATTGAACAAATCAATTTCAACCCATTGAAAGATCCGACTATATCAGCCTCATCTGACTCCTTAAATGCAACTAAATCCTGAATTTAGTCGATTTATCAAAATCATCCCCTCAATCAAAGAGCCTCAATATGTTTAATTTTTTTTCAATTAAACAGCCCCAACTATAAAGAAAATTGAGAATATTCATTTTGTTGGACCAGATTTTAAACGGATCGGTGATGAGGCCGAACTCCGACGACGAATCGTGGTGGAAGAGTGGGTGGAGGAGAGATGGGTAAGCGGCGCCGGTGGGATTGAGAGGGTTTGAACATCTGGGATGATGGTCGTCGGTCGTCGGAGATTGTCGGGACGATGGCCAGTGGTTTATCTGAGTTAGAGAGAGAGAGAGAGAGAGAGTGTGAGTGTCTGCGTGTGTGTGATGGAGGAGGAAGAATGTGTATATAGTTTGTTTGTTTTTTCCATCCCTTGTTTCTTAAAGATGTCATTTATAACCCCTTCAAACTTAATCGCAATTCAAATTAGTCAATCTGTTAATCACGTGCTTGGCACATGTTGATTTAACAAGATTTTTAACAGATTCCGTAAAAAAGACCCTAACTGGCGAAAATGAATTACCCCAAGGTTGAAATCGATGAAAAAAGACAGTCAGGTCTCGATTGGTAGGGTGGTAACATACTTCAGGGTCTAAATTTCAATTAACCCTTTTTATAATTTATATTAATAATAAACTAATAATTTTAAACCTGTATAAAAAGAAATAATAATACTCATGTGTGACTCTTTATGTGAGACATTTGAAATGAACGAGAATATTTAAAATAAAAATGAATATTTATTGTAGAATATAGCTAGTAAAATGATTAAGAATACATTATAATGTTATTATGAAATGCATCAATAATACATATTGTTGGAGCAATCATCCCACATTGAGAATTAACAAGCCAAGTAATGACCATATAAAGATCTAGGGCCACTCCTCCAATAGCCAATTGGTTTTGGATGGAACCTCAGACTTTATCATGGTATCAGAGCTGGCCCACGTGGCCCTTTACACGTGGGCGTGTTGGAGCAAATTATCCCATATCGGGAATTCAGACTTTATCACATATAAATGAATATCTTATATTATTTATATTATTTATGACATTGAAAATTCCTATTAGATATTAGTGGAGTTTTTAATAAAACTTATTATGAAAAATCAAGAATAAAAATGTATATTGGAGGTAGAAATAGTATCTTTCCCTGAAAAGAGAACGACAATGATGTAATAGACATTTCTGAATACATTTTCTTATATCTACATAATAAGATAATCATTGTTTCCTATTATTTTGTTTTTCATTTAAACTCTTAATATAATTCATTTGTTATATAATAAGTGTTGCATTTTAATTGTACACTCTTATAAGTAAAATAGTCATAAAGTAATTTTATCATTAATGCATACAATTTACAATTAAATAAGACATATTCCTTACAAATATCTAAAACTATCTCAATAAAAAATAAATATTAAACTTTTAGTCTTAATATAATAGACAACTGTGATATTTATTGGTGAATACAAATAAAGAGTAACGTATTTTCTACTGTCCTCAAATGAGCCACTCAATGATAAAAGTCGAACTTCATAATTTATGAAGTCTAAAGTTTGATATATCTTTCTTTCCCGACTATAACATTATAAAAAAAAAAAAAAAAAAAAATAAATAATGCATAGTTAGTTGGAGTGGATGAGAAAACTTGGGAAATGTTTTCGGTCATAGGAAAAAGATAAGAAATTAAAATTAGTCTCTTCATTGTATAGTTGTAAAATGCTAAAATTATGTTTCTTGTTACTTTTTAATATTTTTATACTCTCTCCGTCTCAGAAAGATGGTCCACTTTTGACTTTTAATGGTCAATACAAGTGAACTTTGACTAAATATAAATGTCAATCTAACCATCCTTGTGAAATTCTAAAACTTGTTATTGATTAATCATCAAGTGATTTATCAATGACAATTTTAAAATTTCACTGAGATGATTAGATTGATAATAATCTTTGGTCAAAGTTCACATGTGTTGACCGTCAAAAATCCAAAGTAGACTATCTTTCTGGGACAGAGGGAGTATAATATATGGACAATTTAAGGGTAAATATAAAGTCACAAAAAAATCTCACAAAACTTGGCTTACAAAATGATGTGTCAAAATTTTATTGGTGCTTTTAATTAGAGTGTGGCGGGTTCATAATCGACGCAACCAATAAAATATCGTCACCTCATTTTGTATTCATCATTTTGTAAACTTCTTTTTCTTTTGTGCCCCTCCTAGCATAGCATTGCCCACAATTTAAAGTTGTGGTCATAGTATTGCACTATGTCCTCATTATAGTGGCCATTAAATAAATGTCATTATCCATGGTGTGAGAGGGTGGCTTGGATTGTTAGTTCTTTGTGTGGTTGGGAGTGAGGATAAACAATTGAAATGATCGAAATATGCGAGGATTCGACTATCCATTGCATTGATAAAAATGTTTGTCTTAATTGAAATTATACATATTTTTCACTTGAATGTCTTATTAAAAGTTAGACATTTTTAAAATAAAAGTTTAACAATACTGTGTTTCTTTATTTAACGACACTACTTTCACATTTATAATAAGTTTTCACTTATTATTATCTAAATGATTTTCTCTCTTTTACTCAATTTTTATACTCACGATACCTTATTTACTAACACTTTTACTTAATCTCTATACACAACTCAAAAACACAAAACACGTAACTTCGATTGAGATGGAGGGAGTATGTAAATGTACATGGAGCAACTAGAACACCTTAATTAAGGGTTAGAATTTTATTATGTCCTTTTACTTTAATTTACTAGAAAACTAATGACCAATATTATTTAAATTTAAGATTGGTATCACATAAAATCCGCCAAGGATTAAATCCGCTAAGGATTTACCCTTACCTGTCCCAAGCCAGGATAAAGGATGAGGGTTGCGGTAGGCATGTGACAGCCAGCGTAAAAACTTTGTCACATTTCTTATGACATGAATCCGAATATGAATATCGTTGGGGCGTTCCCTTCACAGCGACGCGCTACACTTCTTAGGCCTGGGTGTAGTGATAAGTATGCAAAGGTTGCTAGGTCGTCGCCCGGAAGCGACGTGCCACCTCGGCGCCCGGGGGTGGTGTCAAATATGCAAGGGTTCCTGCATTGCGGACGAGTGCGGGTAAAGAAGCTAGTCCATGGTGGGGGTAAGATTAGTGGGATGCGCTTTGGAACTTGGAACATAGGCTCTTTGACAGGGAGATCAGCAGAAGTGGTGGAGGTTATGAGGAGGATGAAGATTCACATAATGTGTCTACAAGAAACTAAGTGGGTTGGAGAGAAAGCTAAAGAAATAGCACCTTGGGGTTTTAAGCTTTGGTATTCAGGAAATGAGAAGGGTAGGAATGGAGTAGGTATCATTATTGACAAGGAGTATATCGATGATGTTGTGGAGGTGTACAGGAAGAGTGACCGGACTATTGGTATTAAACTTGTGGTTAGTGATGAGATTATAACTATTATTAGTGCCTATGCACCACAAGTAGGGTTGGATGCATCTATTAAACAAGAGTTCTGGGAAGATTTAGAAGAGGTTGTGCAACGCGTACCTAGTGGTGAGAAGTTAGTCGTTGGTGGCAATCTTAATGGACATGTGGGGTCTAGTCGACACGACTTTGAGAGCATTCATGGAGGTTTTGGTTTTGGGGAGAGGAATGAAGCAGGGAACGGGATCCTGGAGTTTGCGATGGCATATGACTTGAGTATAATTAACACTTGGTTCAAGAAGAGAGAATCAAACTTGGTGACCTATAGAAGTGGAGGTAATGCAAGTCATATTGACTTCTTCTTAGTAAGAAATGCTTGTAGAAAGAGTTACACTGACTGCAAGGTTATTCCAAGTGAAAGTACTGCAACTCAACATAGACTTGTGGTACTTGATTTTCGAAGTAGGAGAATTTCAAGGAACAGAAAAACACTAGTAGAACCTAGAATCAAGTGGTGGAGGCTTCAAGGGGAGAATCAACAGAGATTTCTAGCTAAGATGGCCACTACTGGTATTTGGTCGGGTAATATGGAGGATATGGATATAGATTCAACCTGGACTAAGATGGAGCATACCATAAAGGAGGTGGCAAGAGAAATCCTTGGAGAATCTAAAGAAAGTGTGCCACAAAGTAAGGACACATCATGGTGGAACGAGGAGGTAAAGCAATCGATAAAGAGCAAGCGAGAATGCTATAAATTATTGGGAAAATGCAGGAGTGAGGAGAGCTATGAGAGGTATAAGGAGGCTAGAAGAGAAGCAAAGAAAGCAGTAAAAGATGCAAGAGCAAAGGTGAATCAGAAACTTTATGATAGATTGGATACAAAAGAAGGGGAAAAAGACATCTATAGACTTGCTCGTATGAGGGATAAGAGGACACGAGACATTGGGAGGGTTAAATGTGTTAAGGATGTAGACCAAAGAGTGTTGGTCGGGGATAAAGAGATAAAAGATAGGTGGAGTTCGTACTTCAATACCTTGTTTAATGGCAATCAAGACCAGGATATTGGAGATATAACTATCCCTTCGAGTATGATTAATCGAGAATTTATGCGGCGAATTCAAAAGGGTGAAGTGGAAATGGCGATGAAAAAGATGGGATTAAAGAAAGCCGTAGGGCCGGATGGAATACCAATTGAGGTGTGGAGATGTTTTGGGGAGAGGGGAATAGATTGGTTAACAACACTATTCAACAAGATATGGAGAAGTAATACAATACCATTGGAGTGGAGAAAAAGTACCCTAATCCCTTTGTATAAGAACAAAGGTGATGTCCAAGATTGTGCCAACTATCGAGGGATCAAACTAATGAGCCATACTATGAAACTTTGGGAAAGAGTGATTGCACAACGGCTAAGAAAAATTATGAATATTTCGGATAACCAATTTGGATTTATGCCCGGCAGATCGACTATGGACGCAATCTATCTTATGAGACAAATCATGGAGAAATATCGAGATAAAAAGAAAGATTTGCACATGGTTTTCATTGATTTGGAGAAGGCGTATGATAAAGTGCCAAGAGAGGTACTTTGGTGGGCTTTAGTAAAGAAAGGCGTTTCAAAGAAATATATTGATATTATCAAGGACATGTATAATGGAGTTAGTACTAGTGTACGGACAAGCGTTGGGAAGACAGAAGAGTTCCCTATCACGATTGGAGTGCATCAAGGCTCTGCACTTAGTCCCTTTCTCTTTGCCCTGATAATGGATGAAGTGACGAGGTCAATCCAAGATGATATTCCATGGTGTATGTTGTTCGCAGATGATATTGTGCTGATTGATGAGACAGAAGAAGGTGTTGAAAGTAAATTGGAGTTGTGGAGACGCACTTTGGAATCTCGAGGTTTTAGGTTAAGCAGAAGCAAAACTGAATATATGGAGTGTAAATTTAGCAAAGTTGGAAGCAGGGAGGCAGGAGTGATCACATTCGATGGAAAGATTGTCCAAGCTTCCGAGTTCTTTCGCTATCTTGGATCTATTATCCAAAAAGATGGAGAATTGGATGGAGATGTGGCTCATAGGATTAAAGCAGGTTGGTTGAAGTGGAAGAATGCCACAGGGTTTCTTTGTGATCGTGGCATGCCAAATAGATTAAAGGGAAAATTCTATCGTACGGCAATTAGGCCTGCACTGCTTTATGGCACTGAATGTTGGGCCGTGAAACAGTGTCATATTCATAAGATGAATGTAGCGGAGATGCGTATGCTACGATGGATGTGTGGGCATACAAGAAAAGAACGATTGAGAAATGAGGTGATCAGGGGTAAAGTAGGAGTTGCGCCCATTGAGGATAAAATGAGGGAGCATCGTATAAGGTGGTTTGGTCATGTGAGACGGAGACCGAGTGATGCACCGGTTAGGAGGCCTGGAGAGTGGAGAAGTGATAAAATGGCGAGGGGTAGGGGAAGACCCAAGCAAACTTGGATTAAGGTGATTGAAAATGATATGAGTTTACTCGGAGTGGATGAAGATGTGGCGTTGAAGAGGCCGGAGTGGAGGGCGAAAATTCATGTGAATGATGGGGGTTGATCGTACTTTTTATTATTATTATTTATTTATTTATTTTATTTTATTTTATTTTCTCCATCTTTTTCCTCTCTCTCTCTCTCGCTCTCTCTCTCTCTCTCTCTCTCTCTCTCGCTCTCTCTCTCTCTTTCTCTTTCTCTCTCTCTCTTCCTTTTATCACGATGACATATGAGGATTCATGTTAGCCGACCCCAAATTATTTTGGGACTAAGGCTTTGTTGTTGTTGTTGTTGTTGTTGTTGTTATTGGTATCACATAAAAAGCAATAATTCAACTATTTATCCATCAGTAGGGGATGTGGAGAAATCCTATGGTTTGCCAAATCGCACGGAAGCTTGGATCTCTTCTTAATAGTTTGAAATTCTTTTTTATATAGTTTGAGGTTGAAAACAGTCAGATTACGCAAAAAAAAAAAAAAAAAAAAAAAAGGATTTTGTCTCAGCTATCTATTGTTGATTGTGATGATCCATATTTTTCATATTTTGCGAGATAATTTTGAATACAAAGTATATTTATATCCTCCACCACCTCATATCAAAGGTCGTCCATTGCTCAAAAACATCATTAGAATGCTCGTAGAGTCGGATTGGTATACAGTCGAATTATAGGCATATCTATGATGTGGGGAGAGGGGTAGCTGACTAAATTTCTTAAAACTTCCACTTAGCTCTATAAACTCTTTATTTTGTAAGCATATATTTGAATATGATAATGTATAATGTTAAAAATCATTTAAAAAGAACAGTTTAATTTGGTATATATGACTTCTTCTTTTTCTTTTTAGATATAAAATCTATCATTTAGGATTGAAGTGAGTATGTCTATGAACAGTTTATTTTGTAAGCATATACACTTGAGAAAAGTCTTTTTCTTTTTACTTTAAATGACACTAGTGGGTAACCCGTGCTTTTGCACGGGAAACTAATTTACTATTATTATTTATAATATTTATTAACATATATAATAACTATTATTATTTACTAATAATATTAATAGTAATAATTAACCTATATAGTAACTACTATGATTAATTAATACTCTCTCCGTCCCAGAAAAAGAGTCTTACCTTGTTTGCGCACACTTATTAAAGAAACAATAGAAAATTGGTAAACATTGCAAGTGGGTTGAGGGTATAATTGTCCAAAACTCTATTCATTATTTCTCATCATTTGTCATTTCAGGAAATAGACTATTACTCTGGACGTACAAAAATAGAAAGTAGGACTCTTACTCTCGGACGAAGCGGGTACAATCAATAGTAATTATTAACATGTATTGTATAATGATTAACTAATACTATTAATAATAATAGTTAACTATCATTATAATTAAAATTTATTTTTAATAATTATAATTAACTGTTAAATAAAATTAGATACTATATAAAGTAACTATTATAGTAATTATTACTAATAATAGTAATAGTTACTATAAGTAGTTAACTATTACTAATAATAGTAATAGTTAACTATAGTACTTAACTATTATAGTTAACTATTACTAATAATAGTAATAGTTAACTATAGTAGTTAATAATAATAGTAATAGTTAACTATAGTAGTTAAGTAATATAGTTAACTATTACTAATAATAGTAATAGTTAAATATAATACTTAACTATTATAGTTAACTATTACTAATAATAGTAATAAATAACTATAGTAGTTAAGTACTATAGTTAACTATTACTATTCTTAGTAATAGTTAACTATAATAGTTACCCTTTATAGTAACTAATATTATTAGCTAATGCTATTAGCTAATAGAAAAAAAATGAAAAGTCACTTACTTATTAGGGTAGATTTGATGTGGCATCACCAAATTCATCCTTCCCCCATGACTTGTCCACATGGCAACACCACATCCCTCTTCACCAACTTTAATATATATATATATAAGATTTTAAAAACGCCGGTCTATAAGAACATCTAGTAATACTAAATATGAAGATATATAAGGCATTAACTACTGATTTTGTTACCTTTTTGTTTTGAAAATAATGCATTTGTTCTTAAATATAAGGCATTGTAATTTTTCATATATATAAAAGTAAAAGTAGTTGTAATGATTTATGCTTAAATTCACTGTTTTAAGACCTAAATTGCTATTTTATTTTCTTGGTGTTTTAAAGCCTAAACTCATTGTTTTAAGACCTAAACTCGCTATTTATTTAAAGGGTGAAACCATATTTAAAAATTAGACTTTTCATAACTTATGAAAAAACTAGTTTCCTGAAAACCTACTCAAATATTTATATTGGGGTGGGGGTGTATTGAAGTTAGATAAAGAAGGACAAAAGTTTTTTATATATATATTCCCTCCATCCCACCCGAATTAGAATTTTTGTGTTAGGCACGGGGATTAAGGAAAAAGTGTTAGTGGAGTCGGTGTTGTGAATATGAAAAGTGAAATAAGAGAGAGAAAGTAGAGTAAAGAATAATGAGTGTAAAGTTATTGTGAGTGTGAATGTGGGTCCCATTAAATAAAAGTATTTCTATTTTTGGGTTGTCCTAATTCGAATGAAACACCCAAAATAAAAAATTGTCTTAATTCAAGTGGGACGGAGGGAGTACTATATATTTTCCGTTTCAGTATTGTCCTAACTACGATTATCAAAATAAACAAATAAAAAGGGTAATTACTAGTACATGATTGGAATTTGGACAGAAAGAGTAAAAGAAAATTAATAAATACTCCCTCCAGTCTAAAATAACTGTCACTTTTGGACCAAAATTTTGGTTCAAATTAATTGTCATTTTTGAGCTAAATGTCCCTTTAACCCTTGCATTGAAACTTGTTCTCTTTTATTAATTATCTTAGTGTGTGAGACATTAATATAAGAAAGTTGCACACTTAATAGGGGTAAAGTTGGAACTTTTGTTATAAAATAATAATAATAATTGCATTTTTTAAAAATTGTGCAAATGCCTAAAAAGACAGTTATTTTAAACTAGAGAGAGTATAAATTGGCAGAAAGAAACAAATACTGTAAACAAGAAAAAGGGCACTAGGGAGTATTTTGGCTTACTCTGTAGATAAGGGGTACCCCCAACCCAAGAATGAATAACGCCTTATAAGCGTCTAGAAACATCAACGAAAAGTATTGCTGTTTGGGCTCTGACTCTTAAACCCACCTTTTTCTTTGCTTTTTAGTTTGTCCAAATAATTGTATGATTATGTTCCCAACGTTTTCTTTTTGCCCCATTTTTTTATGCCTTTGCAATTGCACCACTCTTTTTATGTACGGCTCAAATTAAGTTGTTTTTTTTTGTTTTTTTTTTTTTTAAATTACTACTCCTTCCTTTATATGTCCACCCTTTCCAATGGAAGTAATGTAAGTGTTGTGAATATAAAAGTAAAGTAGGAGAGAGAATGAGTTGGAGAGAAAAGTAGTAGGTTGATTGGTGTTATGAGTATAAAAGTAAAGTATCAGAAAGAATGAGTAAAAGAAATAGTAAATAGTCATTGCCGTTTTTGGAAGTGGACATATACTATGGGACAAACTAAAACGGAAAGATGGAATATACTCTGGGACGGAAGGAGACATTATTTTATTTTGAGTGTCCAACTATTATCCACAAAATTTAATAACTGAAACTTTTTAATATATTTTAAATAATAAAACTCACCTGTCATACTCACAAATACTATTCATTTACTATTCTCTACCCCACTTTCTCTCTCTTACACAATATCTACACTCACAACACATCATCTTTTCAATCATTTCCTTAATTCTTCTGCCCAAGCTCAATTTTGTAAATTAAAGAGAGACGAAAGGAGTATATACTGTTGAATTTAAGTCATTTTGATTTGATTTCATATATAAACCCGAAGTTGTATTATAAGCTCATGTTCAAAGTGCTTGTTTCAAAAGAAATTGTATGGTTATTATATCAAGTTTGTATGTTAAAACACGAAGTTACACTACTAAAACACCAAGTGTAGACCTGATAAAACATAACTTGATTAACCACCAGGCTGCACTAATAAAACACCAAGTTACTGTACTAAAACATGAAGTTACGATACTAAAACACCAAGTAACTATACTAAAACAACACCAAGTTATATTATACGTTAATGTTCAAAATGCTTGCATGGTTATTATAATATTAACTTTGTCTGTTCAAAGACCAAGTTACACTACTAAAATATCAAGTATAGATCTGATATAGCATAACTTCTTTAACCAACAGGTTACACTAATAAAACACCAAGTTACTATATTAAAACATAAAATTACAATACTAAAACATCAAGTTACTAAACTAAAACAACACTAATTTATATATAAGTTGATGTTCAAAATGCTTTATTTCAATGTTATTATAAAATCAAGTTTGTGTGTTCAAACATCAAGTTACACTACTAAAATACTAAGTATAGATCTGATACAACATAACTTGATTAACCACCAGGTTGCACTAATAAAACACCAAGTTACTGTACTAAAACATCATGTTACAATACTAAAACTCCACGTTACTATACTAAAACAACAAGTTACACAAAATCAATTCTATTTCAGTTTGAGCAGTTTGAACATCTCTATTTCAGTTTGAGTAGCAAATGACTACATGATTCAAATTAAAAGTAGATTTGGTGTTTTTGAGCCAAATGATGATATCCATCTCTTCAAATTGATCTTCATTGTCTTTTTCAATCTCACTCTCCTCTAATTCAATGACATTGTGATCTACTATCTCCATCTCCATCTTCATATCCATCTTCTATAAAGAGAAAATCAATTTCAATTAGATCAATTAGCTTATTCGAATATGAATTTCAATTTCAAATAGAAAAAAAAGGTGATAATTGATGAACAAACTTGTAAAGATTCATACCTTTTCAATCGTTTTCTTTGAAGCTCATCTCATTTGCAATGGCAATAGAGAGAGATGGAGAGAGAAAGAGAGAGATGGCGGAAGAAGGGAAAATTCAGCCGAAGATCGCATGTGTGTGGGCGGCTACTGTGTGTTTTCCACGTTGAGTATGTTTTGGGGGAAACTAGTTCCTCCATAAGTTATAAAAAGTCCTGTTTTTTACCCTTATACCCTAAACATGAAACCCTAAAACCTAAACCTGAAATCCCAAACCCTAAACCTTAAACCTAAAAACAGGACTTTTTATAACTTATGGAGGAACTAGTTTCCCCCAATATTTTCTCTTCCACGTTTTATACCCTAGATTCATTAGCCGGTTCTACTTATTAGCTTATTGAATCGGAATTATTAATGAACCGGTTTCTCCTATATCAAAACAGGTATTTTTTTAACATTAGGGGGAAACTTGTTTCCCCAAAACCAACTCTTAGGTATACATGAATTATTGGAAATATATTTTTTGAAAATAAGTGTTTGACCAATTTTGGCTAAAAATATTCACGTAGTTTCATTTTATGAAATGAAAATAAGTTGCATAAGTGCAATCTATTAATATACTTATTTTTTTTTAATCAGTTTCGCGTGAATGGAATTTTTTGCTTAAAATATGAAACTTGATATTATACTTCCTATGTTTTAAAATATATGTCGTTTTGAGTATTTGCACAATTTTTTAAAAATACAATTAATAAATGTGAAAAAGTCTCATATAGCCAGTAATTCAATTATCTGAGCAATTAAATGCTTGTGTATTTTAAGATGGAGGGAGTAATTTGAAGAGTTAATGAAATACTCCCTCCGTCCCAGCTTACTTGACATCTTTCAATCAAAACTGGTCAACTTAGGGTCGTTTTGACCAACGCTGTATAGAAATATTTATGTTCCATTTTTTTTAAAAAAAATTGTTATTGAGAGGATTTTTAATGGTGATCATTTTACATTTTTTTAATTTTTATTCGGATCATAAATATTTTTATAAAGTGTTGGTCAAACCGACCTTAAGTTGACCAATTTTGATTAAAAGGTGTCAAGTGAGCTGGGACAGATGGAGTATTAAATTGACATTTGGGTTCTAAGTAACACCAAAATTATTGAAGGAAACTATTACTTCCCAACTATAGCTCGTTTGGCCCGTCTACAAAGTCTTATGTGTACAAAAGTAATTTTCTATAAATTTGAGAGACTTATTTAAAAATAGGGTTAATGATAATTTAGGGCTTGAAATGTAGGGGGTCTTCGGCGGGGGGTCTGACCTTTTTTATTCTATACATCAGGGCTCGACATGTCAAATTCTTGCCAGTTAAAGGCTTTTTGACGGAATTTGTTAGAAAAGTCAGTTAAATCGACAAAATGGACGGATTTGTAACTGATATCAGGTTTTAGGGGCTTTAGTGAATATATAGAAACTTAAAGGGTAAAAAATTAAATATATCCAATGGTTCACTTGGATACATTACTTGGAATCCAAGTTCTCGCGGTTCTCACGATATTTAGGTTCTCATTTGAGCACCTATCTACTTATATATATATATATATATATATATATATATATATATATATATATATATATATATATGCATTTTTTATATGATAAACTTAAATTAAATAAAAATATTATTTTATTATTATATTAGCAATAAATCAAGCAAAATGAGACAATAGGACCTTAAAAAGTGTGAAATAATTCAAGCAAAATCGAAGGCAGAATAAGGTTAGGATGAAGAAAAGAATAACTCCCTCCTCCCAAATGTCTGCTTTCGGAAAAAAAAATCCCAAAATAAAAGTATGTTGCTTTAGAAAACAATTGTCACTATATATATATATATATATATATATATATATATATATTCAATTTTTCATTATGTATTGTATATTTGAAAAATTATAAAGTGAATATAAATTATATTTATGCGTATTTGTTTCTAAATTTTATAAGAAGTAATATTTTTCGAGTGTGAAGCAAAGTTTCATAAAAATACAATGGTAAAATGTAATTGACGAAAAATAGACTTTTTTATTCTGAACAATTTTATTAATTTTTAAATATTTAAATATTTAAATATTACATAATTTTATTAATATCCTTTAATTCTGGTTATTTGTTTTTTTTAACATTAAGAATATGTATAAAATATTGTACATTTAATTTTTTACCCTTTAAGTTTCTATATATTCACTAAAGCCCCTAAAACCTAATATCAGTTACATATTCGTCCGTTTTGTTGATTTAACTGACTTTTCTAACAAATTCCGTCAAAAAGCCCTTAATTGGCGAAAATTTGGCATGTCGAGCCCTGATGTGTAGAATAAAAAAGGTCAAGCCCCCGCCGAAGACCCCCATACATTTCAGGCCCTAAATTGTCATTAACCCTTAAAAATAAGAGAAGATCATGAGATAAAGTGTATCGTGTTGTAATGGAGATTTTCACATTTTGAGTCTTAAAACCTGATTTCATTATTTATCAGTTATAATTTCATTACAAAGATAGTAAAAGGATGTAACGACCCGAGCTTGAATGATCGATCTGCTACGTAAGCACCACGCATAAGTCCAATGAATACGAATATTTTAGGTTCACTTGGTTTACCACATGTCCACCCAATTTGTTTTGGACGTATTGTTATTCATTGATAATTTGTGCTACTTTAAGTACCACTCATATTTCACATTTACCACCAATGTAGGATGTTATAATCTCCCCCACTTGGATCCTTGCCATCCCGAGCAAGATCCACAAGGATCGGAACCTCGGGCAGTGTTGGATTCAAGAGGTCGCTCGTACGGATTCAAGAGGTGGCTCCCACTATCTTTGCGGTGTGCACTTTATTCCGCATAACACTTTGCTCCACACGTTTGGCCGAGAACCCCTCTGATACGCTTTGTAGCGACCTGAGTTCGAAAGTCCGGTCCGCTACGCAAGCACCATGCACTAGCCCAATGAATATGAATATCTTGAGTTTACTTAAGCTTACCACAAGCCCACCCAAAAATCCTTAAACGTATTGACATTTATTGGTAATCAGTTGCTTCTCACTTTTTTTCTTTTCTATTTCACTATTTCAGATGATCTTCATTAGCCAGATATTCAAACCTCTTTGTTACAGGTGTTGTTATACACACCCGTAAAATTAATGAATATACCTATATTATGCTTGAAATTTAAAATGATACAATATTGTGATGCAAAATACAAAATACAATACAAATGTATTCTTAATTTTATGGGTGTGTATAACAACATCCTTTGTTGCACAGTAGCAACACCCCTTTGTTGCACAGTAGCGAACTTGTTTGACAAAAACTTATGTGAGAACAGGGATACCCGTCTCATGGATGAGACGGGTCATTCCGACCCGAAACCCGCTCCATCACCCGACCCATCACCCGGAATATATATAGATCAACCCGCCCAAAAATCACATAATACACACAGTAAAAAGGTGAGTACTGTTCGAGAAGCTTCACCGACCATCTCTCCTTCAACTGCTCATTCTCGTTTTTCTCTCCGGCATTAACCGTCGTTCAACCGTTCGATAACCCCTTTCAAGTCGATTTTCTTCCTTACAAGCTTTTCGTAGAGTTCTATTAGGTTTTTGTTCGAAGTTTTGGTAAGATTTTCCCCCTTTTTTTTTTTCAAATTTCAGTCGTTTTTTACAGCATTTTTGTTTGATTTTAAGTGCGACTCTTGCATTTTATGCTTTGTTTTGTCTTTTTGTTTTTAATTTCAAGTCGATTTTGTTAACATTCTTCATTTCTAGGGTTAGAGATGTTGTTGTTTGGTTGTACTTTTTGTTGTTTTTCAAATTTTATTGTGTTTTTATATGAAATTTGTTGTAATGCATGTTGTTTATTTTGTATTTTTCTATTGTTGTTGCTGTTTTGGTTAATTTTTTGTTGTTGTTTTGTTTTTGCTTTTTTGGTTAATTTCTAGGGTTAGATATGTTGTTTGTTTTTGTTCTGTTTTTGTTGTTGTATATATATGTGTTGGTATCTGAGTTTTGTCCTTTAGTATTACTTTTTTGGGGTGTAGGTGTTCACATGATGGTGTAATAGTTAGAATAAGATAATGTAATAGTGTTGACTTAAAGTAATAGTTGTTTTATAGGTGTTCATATGATTGTGTAATAGTCAGAATAAGATATATTTTGAGTAATACTTTACATTGTTTAAGTAATATACGTAATATGTAAATATAATATTGATATGATTTTAAAGTAATAGTTGGTTTATAGGTGTTCATATGATTAATAGTCAGAATAAGATAATGTAATAGTGTTGACAATCATTATGTAATAGTTATATATTTGTTAATGTAATGTTTTTGAGTACTAATATTTTGTTTTGTTGTTTTTTAATGGATATAGAATGAAGCGTAACGTTAAACAACTTAGGAAAGGGCTGAGGAGTTCGGCAAGGATTTCGTCTATTTTTAATAGAAAGAACACGAAACAAACAGGCCCAATTTATCTTGATGTTAGCTCAGATTCTGATCAATCAACTCCATCTCCTGAACTATGTATGTTTTTATTAAGCCTTATTTAGTAAATTATGATTACTTAACTTTTTATTCTGATTATATTTCTACTATATTGACAGTTACTCGAATGGAAAGAGGTTTGGTTGATTATACTCCTGAAGATAGTATTGATTCTGATGATGATAAAGATACATCGATGGAAAGATCTTTGGTTATTTATCAACCTGTTCCTCAAGCGGTTGTTGTAGGGGATGGTGAGGATACAGATGGAGTAAAACAGAGGGATGAAGCCTCTGTTGTTGAAGAAAATGTTGAACGTAGTGGTGGTGGTCTTGTACTATCACTGGAAAAAAAAGATGGTAAAGTTGTACGTATCAAGCAATCTGCGAAGAGACGTCGGCTTGTGAAGAAAGATCATGAAAACAGATCGAAGGATAATGTTGATAGAGAGAGGGATGATGATTTAAAGGACAAGTTGGATGAAGAACATACTACCAGAAATGTTGTCACTAGATCTTCATCAAAACTTTGTAGTGAAGAAAATGTTGAGGTGGAAAAGAAAGCGAAGGAAAAGCATACTCCAAGAACAGTTGTTACAAGATCTTCTCCGAAAGAAAAAGGTGTTGTTACAAGGTCTTCTCTTTCACCCAAAAATGTGAAAGAGAAGAATGTGCCTGGGAAGAAGGATAAGGAGTTGAAGAATGTGCCTGGGAAGAAGGGCAAGGATGAAAAAGTTGTTGAGAAGTTGCAGAAGGATATGAAGCTGGATGACAAAGGTGTTGTTACAAGGTCTTCACCAAAAAATCTGAAGAATGTGGCTGGGAAGAAGGAAAAGGAGTTGAAGAAAAAGTCTGTTCATTTGAAGAAGGAGAAGGATATCAAGGAAACGATGGTAAAATCTGAAGTGAAATTGGAAAAAGGATCGAAAAGAGCTGATGCTGTTGATTTGGAGGGAAGTGATTTGAAGAAAATGAAAACTGACAGGTTAGTAATGAGTAATATTTGTAATGTTTTATAAGTAATAGATAGTGCTTTATAATATAATATTAGTTTTATAAGTAAGTAATAGTTGATAATTCTTATTAGTAATATATACTATTTTATAATGTAATCTCAGTTTTATATAAGTAATAGTTGATAATGCTTAGAGTACTAATTTAAGTTTAATAAAGTAATAACTGTTTTTTTATAGGCCGCCATTTGTTTCAAAGAGCGTTGCCTTGGGGATAGTCGAGATGGTTAATACCTTTAATTCTGATCAAAGGAAAGCAGTTATTAGTATGGGATTTGGAGGTGTTCTTGAGATGAAAGTGAAGAGTGTTAATCTTTCAATTTCAAGGTGGATGGTTGAGAGGTTCAATGGGGCTTCTAGGATTCTTGATGCATCTAATGGTGAGCTTATTCAGTTAACTGCAGAGGATTATTGTGATGTTTTTAATTTACCAATCAGTGGTCTTAAAGTCGTTTCATACAAGCGTAAAGATGATCAACCTGAGTCTTATACTTGCTTTAAAAATAAGTATGGTCTTACAGTTAAGAGTACTGTAAAAGACTTGAGGAATATTTTGACTTTTGATATCGCTGGTCAGTTTGGTGATGATTTTAAGATATTGTTTGCCCTGTATTGTTTGTCAAGTTTCTTTGTGCCAAGGGGTAATTATACTGTTGTGTTGCCCCTATTGAAGACTTTGATTGATGTGCAGAATATTGCGAAGTATGATTGGTCATCTTATTGTTTTGATAAGCTATGTAATTCCATCCACAAGTACCACACCCAGTCGAAAACACATCTTCGAGGGTGTTTGCTGGCTTTTACTATAATTTATCTCCATCGCTTGAATTGGAGGGGTACTGTTTCGCCAACTACACTCCCGCTTATCAAACATTGGACCAGTGACAAAATTTTGGAAAGAGTTTTGCAAGAAAAGAAATCAGGTTCTTTTGGTAATGGTGTCTGGGTCAAGGATGTTTATCCTATCACAAAAAAAGTGGTTATTTCAGTTGATGATTGTGAGACGGAGAAGATGGAGAAGGATGACATTGCTCCTGATGTTGGTGCTAGAACTGATGATTTTGTGAAAAATATTATTGATGAAATAAACAGTGAGGGTTTGGGATTGTATGAGGAAGTTGAAGAGAAAGGTGGAAGATATATAAAGTTTGGTATTCCAAAAGGTCTTCAAACAAATGAAGATATCAAAAAGTCTGCGAAGGATGTAAGTATTATTTTATGTTTTATTTTATGTTACTTTATGTATTGCCATATATTATTTCATGTTTTTTTATGGATTACATTATTTATTTCATCTATTACATTATATATAGTTATATATTATATTATGTGTTTCTAATTATTACTCTTAATTTTCAGAATTTTCATGAAATTTTTATGTTGATGAAGAGGGACATGGGAATAGTGTTTGATCATTATATACACAGTCTCAAGGGTTTGAAGGACAATGTTCCCAAGGTTCATCAAGTGCACTACACAGATTCACAAGAGGAGGATAGGTTTTGGAGTAGTGAGGAAGTTCTCAAGATCATAGATGCAGCATGTGAGAGAATGAATCGGATGAGGAAGATGAGCGATGATATGCCGAGTTTTGAGTTGCTTTCGTCCTCAGAATTTAACATTCCAGTTCAGACAAAATTCAACATTTTTGATGATGATCAGACGGCAGATATTGGTTTGCGTGGTGAGCAAGATGAATCCATTCGAGAAGCCATCAAATCTGTGGAGAAGGTTGATCGGCCAAATGGATTTTATGATCCTTTGAAAGTTACTACTTGTGTCATTGCTGAAAGGACCGATTTTGTTTCCAGTTTTATGACACAAAACAAAAGATTTTTTGTGAATAGTGATTTGAGAGATAAACAGATTATTGATTTTTGTATGTTTGATGTTGATGATTTCTATGATGGGTAAGTTTAATTATTATTTCTCTAATTATATTTTTGTTTTATAAATTGAAATACTAATGTCTTATTTTTTTTTTCATTCAGGGAAATGCTGATGTTCAGGCTTCAAGATGCTGACGAATACCCATGTTATGTATTCAAGAAAGATATAATTACTATGAACATGAAGAAATGGGTGTTTGTTAATATCATTGATGCCTGGACTGTTATTTTAAACAAAGAGCAGAAGGATGGGAAACGGGTTTTCTTAAATCTGTCGCATTGTGTAAGTAATAATTGTTTTAGCAACTGTTTTCATTTTGAGTAATACTTCTCATTTGTTCAAGTAATAGTTGGTATTGCTATAAATAATAGTACTACACTACACTTTGTGAAGTAATAGTGCTATTTTTTTTTTTAAACTAATAACAGTGTTAGGAACTGTTTTCATTTTGAGTAATACTTCTCACTTGTTTAAGTAATAGTTGGTATTGCTATAAGTAATAGTACTACACTTGTGAAGTAATAGTGTTATTTTTTTAAAAAAAAAACTAATAATAGTGTTAGGAACTTTTTTCATTTTGAGTAATACTTCTTATTTGTTTAAGTAATAGTTGGTATTGCTATAAGTAATAGTACTACACTTTTGAAGTAATAGTGTTATTTTTTTTTTTTAAATAATAATAGTTTCTATCTTAATTTTTTTAAAGGCGTACTTGGACCTTATTGTGAATGGCGTGGGAATTGATGTTTCTAAAATGGAGTCGAATGTAAGAGATTGTTTCAAGCAATCTCTTAAAATTGTTAATGTGGATGCGAAGACGGCTGAAATGGTTAGTACCTTTGTTAATATAGTTATAATTTTTATATTTTCAGTTTTTTGTATTACTTTTAATTTATAATAAAATTTTCAATGTTCTCTTATTTGTATTGTAGATTTTTCTTCCAATAAACATCCGAGAACACTACTATTGTATTGTTTTGAATGTCATGTTGGACAAGGTTCAAGTCACTGATAATCGAGATTATGATGACAGAATTTTGTTTGAGCCGGAAATTCAGAAAATATTCCAAGATATTGCAAAAACAGTGGTATGTACTTTTAAATAATGTAGTGGTTGTTTTTTATATTATTTTTGTGTATTATCTGTTTAATAGAGTTTTTTTTTTTTTTTTTTTTTTTTTATTATGATTAGCACAAGTTGTTGGTAAAGTTTGTTCGTGATATTAATCATCCTAAGGCCGGGCAAGTAGTGAAGTATCCCATTGAATTTTTGAAGTTTAACGGGCAGAATAAGTCGGATGGAAATGACTGTGGTATATTTCTGATGTACAATATGGAATTTTTTGATGGGGAAAATGTGTCCAGTGATGATGATATAAGCAAGGTATTACTTCGTTACTTTTTAATTAGTTCAACATGTTTATTAGAGTATTACTGTTCAGTTTTTTTTTTAATTTTTTATACTTTCTGTTTTTGTTTTGAAGGGTAATGTGAGAAGAGTTCTTAGGGCGAAGTACTTACTGAAAGTTGTTCTGCATCCAATCAATACTGCCAAAGAATTTTTATTGGGTAATGTTGTTGAATTTTGTAAAAACAAAACCCAATTGAAGTTTAAACTGGAAGAAAAGAAGAAAAATGATGGAGAATTGAAGAAGAAAGGAAAGTTGAAGAAATAGATGTGTTTGTTGAAACAATGTTGACAACAATGTTCTATTTTTACTTTTTCATGGGGATATGTATATCTTTGAAGAAATAGTTGTGTTGTTTAAACAATGTTCTATGTTTAAGTCTCGTGGGGATATGGGTACCTTTGAAACAATGGTAGGGTTTTTTATTTTGGTTCAAACAATGTTATGTTCTTTTCAGTTTTCACTAGTAATCAATGTAAATATTGGTAGTAATCGCTGAAAATATTTTTGTTCTGAAGTATAAGTTTTTTTTATTGTTTTTTTGGTGCATAAACATAGGTAAAGTTAATATTAACTGCATGTGTAATAGTTGATGAAAACTAATGTAATAGTTGAAGTTAGCTAATGTAATACTTAATATGTGAAAATGTAAAATCAACTGCATGTGTAATAGTTGAAGTTAGCTAATGTAATACTTACTAATTGATAATGTAATACTTAATACATGAAAAGGTAATAGTTGATGAAAACTAATGTAATAGTTGAAGTTAGCTAATGTAATACTTACTAATTGATAATGTAATACTTAATATATGAAAATGTAAAATCAACTGCATGTGTAATAGTTCAACTAAAACAATGTAATTCTTACTAAATAATAATGTAATACTTAATACAGAAAAAAGTAACATCTAGTAATATTAATTCTAAAACAATCTAACATTTGGTGTTTTTGAACCAAATTCCCTTGGCTGATCACTTCTGTTAACATGGGCTTCTGTACTCTTTTTTCCTCCTTTTTCAATAGCCCCTTTAATCATTTTTTTCCTTCCTTTAGTGACTGAACGAGCTGGATCTAGTGTTACATTTGATGTAGATGAAACATGTGAACCTGAAGTTTCTTCTTGTTCTTGTCTATTGCTCAATGAAGAAAGAGCAACGCATAGATCTTCGTAAGCGTCATCAACTTTTTTTCTTGCTGCATCACTGTCTTGGCACTTCAAAAATAGATTATAGAACTTTCTTGACATTTCATGCCGCCATTGAATCAAACTATTATTCCTGTCAAAATTTTCCAAGGTGTGGAATTTATCCCAAACTGATGATTTTGCAAATTTTGTCCATCTTTTCAGTATATACTTTTCTGGTATCTTTATACGATCATTATGATAGATGACTTTCAATATATGCCTACACAAAATACCACATTCTTCAAATTTTCTACAATTGCAACTCACAAAGTCAGTTTTTGGATCCATCATGACATATCTTGTATGTCCTGAACCATCAAGTCCACAAATCTCATAAGTTTGCAGCACTTCATCAACATCCATAAGAGTACATTTCCTTGTAAGTGCTAGCATGAATTCTTTTTCAAAGCGTTGAAAGACAGATAAATTATATACCTCTGAAGCGTGCTTAAGCAATCCCGTTAACAGAAGTGTAGAATTTGGAATTGATCTTACAGTTTTGAATTCATCTTGTTCTTCTGTCTTCCTCCAATTTTCCAATATACTTTTAAAAATTGAATGAAATTTTACAAGGCTAGTTGTTTTTTTCACATTGCTCCCCATTGCACTATTTGTAACCTCACTTCGTTGTGATGAAAGTATACCAGCTGAAAAGTAATCTTTGTTCAAGGCCGTGCACCATTTATCCTTCAAAGCATACAATCTTTTAAACCACGTTTCGTTGTGTAGCTGATACTTACTAATCATGTCATTCCAACATTCTTCAAATTCAGCTTCATCATTACAACCCGATATACATTTTCTGAACTCGTCCTTGAAGACATCATCGCTCTTCAAACGTCCAAAATTTTTTATGGCATTTTGATACAAATGCCATTGGCACAACCTGTGTTTTGTATTAGGGAATGCCTGTAAAGGTAATAAAGAGTATTTATTAATGTAACACAATAAACTTTATAATGTAATATAGCATTTTTGTACAATGTGTAATAGAACTGTTAAACAAAAGTAATAGTTAATGTTCCTTATTATAATAGTATCATATAGTTAATGTAATACTTAAATATAATGAATATAAAAATGCTTACCTTTGCTATAGCATTTGTAATTGCTTGATCCTGATCAGTGAATATTGTCACCGGGCACTTGCTTCCCATTGCTTTCTTGAATATTTCAAACAACCATTCAAATGATTTTGTTTCTTCATTTGCCAAAAATGCAACCCCAAACATAATGTTTTTGCAATGATTATTTAACCCAACTATTGGAGCACAAATCAAACCATATTTGTTTGTACTATATGTTGTGTCAAAGACAACCACATCACCATAAATATCATAATCCTCTTTCATCATTGAATCTCTCCAAAACACACTACTTAATCTACCTTCATCATCCAACATTACTCTAAAGAAAAAATCAGTTTCTTCAGATTGTTGTTTATACAACATCTCAACAAGTGTCTGTGCATCTCCACTCCCTCTTTCTTTCAGTTTCAATCTATTGACATAATTCAAATGGTCCTTTTTAGTGTGACCAAGAATGTCATCTCCACCAGCTTCATATGACATAAAACGGTAGGAGTCCATTGCTCTTATACCAGAAGAAACCATATCTTCTATTACTTTACCTTTATCCTCCGTAATACTTCTCTCACATCTATAATACTTGGACCACTTTTTCCTTGTCAACTGATGATTATGCTCCAAAATATGTCTATCGACCACATAATGTCCTTCATCTTCTAAAAGCTTTACTTTTAATGAAGCTTTACATTGTGTGCGTGTTATATGAGTCTTTCGCTTTTTAAGTTCATTATCACCAAACCCGTCTACTCGAGATCCAGCACTAGAACATACGAAATATTTGTGTAGTACAACTCCATCTCCTCGACATCTTGTAGTTGACTTTCTTACACCAAAACCTATTTCTTTAGCATGTTGACAATACAAGTCATACATTTCATCAATTGTCTTTGCTGTAAAACCAAATAGAGATCCACTCATGTTTGATCATGTATCATTCTGTTCTTCTTCAATTATTGTATCATTTTCTTCAATTATTGTACCATTTTCTTCAAATGTTTCTTCAGCATATTCTTGTGGTTCCCAAGTTGGTTTGTAAACTGATTCATCAACTGCAATTAAAGTATCATTTTTTTTGTTATTCAATTAAAGTAACACATTTCATTCTCTAAAGTAACAATGACAGTAAGTAATGTTCTAAATTAAAGCTTTATATTTAAAATAATAGTTCACAATTATTGAAGTAATAGTTGTTCAATATAATCGTAATATATCATAAAGTTACATTTATTTATACGATAGATTTAGATGATATAGAGCAATGTAATTGTGTCAATGACTTAAAGTAATAATACATTCAGTCATTACATGTGTGTGTGTGTAATGTTATGCAAATTCAAATCTAAATTCAAGTTAAATAATGTAAAATCTAGTTTCTAGTAACAATCTTACCGTCATTAGGTTGCTGATGTTGTATATCGTTCTCCATTAATCTTCGGCGAGACGAGATCTGAAAATTTTAGATCTGGATTTTGTTTATGATGTTTTTGATTGATCTGATTTTGCTAGATCTGAGTAGTTGTTGTTGAATAATCGACTACGGCGACCTTTGATTCTTAGGTTCAGTCGCCGGAATCGTGTCCCTCCGATTAATCGATTTGTGCAGTCGCACCTTTTTCACTGCGTGTTTGTGTGTGTAGATTAGCGGCTCACCTTTTACTATGTGTTTGTGTGTGTTTTCGTTAGGTCAACCTATTTATAGGTCGGGTCATGGGTCCGGACTTCGGGTCGTTCCGACCCGTCTCATCCATGAGACGGATATACCAGTTCTCATGGGAGACCAGCTCAACTTGTTTTGACTTTTGTCTTCGAAATAATTGTTGGCGACTCTTCATCTGCCTCTTGGGATACCCCTTCATGTCATATTCCTTCTTTACCCCTCTGACTTTTCAAACCCCCTTTAATTTTTATTTTTTATTTTTTTAAAAATCTTATAAAAATTAAAAAAAGGAAAAATATCTCCTCCTCTCCCCTCTCCTTCCAACCTCCGTTCATGGCAGCTCGTTGAAACACACACACACACACACACACACACACACACTTCCCTTTTCTGTAATTGACCTAAGAGTCAACCCGACCCGATGGCCCGTAAAACCCTACCAATCCTCAAACAACTCCTGGAAACTCCTTCTTTCCGTCAAACATCAACCCGATCCGTTACATACATGCACCGACCCGGCGAAGGTGCTCCACGACCCGTCACTCTAATCCCCGGCGACGGAATCGGTCCCGTGGTGACCGGCGTAGTCGAGCAGGTCATGGAAGCTATGCACGCTCCGGTGTATTTCGAGCGCCACGAAGTTCACGGCGACATGAAGAAGTTTCCCGACGAAGCGATCGAATCGATTAGGAAGAATAAAGTTTGTTTGAAAGGAGGGTTGATTACGCCGGTCGGAGGAGGGGTTAGTTCGTTGAATGTACAGTTGAGGAAGGAGTTGGATCTGTATGCTTCATTGGTCAACTGCTGTAATTTGCCTGGGTTGCCTACTAGACATGAAAATGTTGATATTGTTGTGATTAGGGAGAATACTGAAGGGGAGTATGCAGGATTGGAGCATGAGGTTGTGCCCGGTGTTGTCGAGAGCCTTAAGGTATGATCAGCAGCGTAATTGAACTTGAATTCTAAGTTTGATTGCCTGAATTGTGTTGATTTATATATGTTAGATGTTTTTAGTATTGTTATTGATCTTAATTTGTGCCTTTGTAGCATATTTAGCTTCATTTAGCTGTGGATCATTGTAGTATATGCTAGTATACGTTTTTTTGTGTCGTAGACAGTTGGCGATTATAATCTACACTGGTGCTGAAAAAAGTAGTTCCCGCTAGTATATGCTAGTTCTGTGTCATAAATAATTCGTATGATACTATTTGTATATCATACACTATTGACAACTATGTCTTTGAGGTTGTGGAAAGACTTGGCCTTTAAGGTCTGCGTTCTTGAGGTTGTGCCTGGTTTTGTCGAGAGCCTTAAGGTATGATTAGCATCGTAATTGAACTTGAATTCTAAGTTTGATTGTCTGAATTGCTTTGATTAGATGTCTTCAGTATGGTGATTGATCTTAATTTGTGCCTTTAGTGCCTATTTAGCTGTGAATAATATATGCTAGTATTCGTTAGTTCTACAATTGAGTACTATGTAGTAGCTTTTGGTGATTATCATCTATACCGGTGCTGAAAAAAGATAGTTCCTGGTAGTATTTGACAGTTCTGTGCCATAAATTATTTATGATACAAATTGTGTATCATGACTTCTTGAGGTTGTTGAAAGCCTTATCCCTTAGGTATCATGACAAGTGATGCATTAATAGGAGTTTGGCCTGAATTAAGATTGGGAACACAATGGGCAAAAAATGACTGTCTGATGAAATGAGCCAGCTTGAGATCAGATCTTGTAATGGTCTGCTCGTCTTGGCCTTTGGTGTTTTTTTTTTTTTTTTTTTTAGAAACATTTGATGATTTCAACTGAAACTGGAATGCCCAACTCCAAACAATCGTTGCTGCTAACTTCTACGCAGAAGTTGATGGAGCATTCATTTTCAGAAAAATGGTGAAAATGAACTAATATGCATCTACTTAGTGTGATCAGTCCACATCTTTCCCCGTAGCCCTTGGGCTGTGCCTTGTTGACATATTGGCGAATTCGGAAGGACTAGTTGCTATGGAGATCCCCCCTGGTCTAATTCCACGCCTTATGAAAGGGGAGTCTGCTTGGTGTGAATTAAAGATCAAGGGGGTGGGGATGGGGGTAAAGAAAAAAAATATTCTTTTGGTGATTTCTATTTTTTTTTTTTTTTGGGGGAGGGGATGGGGGGACTTTCACTGGGGCCTCGGGTATATCATCTTCTAGTATTATGGAACTGCAAATTATGAGATGTTGGGGCAACTCTTTTACTCATTATTCTTCTTCTTAATATATGGCTTTGCATAGAAGGCTCCTGATTCTGCATCATGCAAAACGTTGTGTCCTGACTCCTGATATGTGGGAAGGAAGAAATAAACAACTATGATGATTTACTTTGATATTGTCGATTCAAATTGGGCAACTGAATATGCTATTTTGCTAGGTGATTACAAAGTTTTGCTCAGAACGTATTGCCAAATATGCTTTCGAGTATGCTTATTTAAACAACAGAAAGACTGTGACTGCTGTGCACAAAGCAAACATTATGAAGCTTGCAGATGGTTTATTCTTGGAATCATGTAGAGAGGTTGCAACCAAGTACCCAGGGATCAAGTACAATGAAATTATTGTTGACAATTGCTGCATGCAGCTTGTTTCAAAGCCTGAGCAGTTTGATGTCATGGTAAGCACGTGCTTTTTGCATATAGCCTGTCTGGATGTTATTTGTATATCGAATTATCGATTAACCACATTCTCCATTGTTTATCTGCATCCTGGTAAAGTATAATTTTATTGGTTTTCATCACATCAGTTCAGCTAGTAGTTGATTGTCCTAGGTGAAATGTGTTGTGGTTGCAAAATGAAGCTAAAGCTTATGACCATGTCGAATGGATTTTCTTATTACGGTTCTCAGGATATATGGTTTTACTGAATGGTGATGTGACCTAGTTTATAGAAGCATATCAAAGTGCTGTTATTCAGTTTCTATCACTGGTTTGCATGTCTCATGGCTTATTTAACTGGTTATGTTGAGCTTACATGTTCTCTATTTTCAGGTCATATGAGAATCATGTAATGAAATCTAATCCTTGTAATGTACACAGTTGATGTTAAAGAATAATGCGAGAAAAAACATACATCGAAAAAATTATTAACCAAGAGATGTGCTGTAGGTGACACAATTCAATTTCCGTGTGGACCTTCTATTGCTATTTATTAAATTTTGGTTATTATTGCGTGTGGTATTGCGGTAATTTTAAGCACATGGTATTACACACCTCCCGAAGCGTTTGAAAATGTGATGTTTCTGTAGGTGATTTATCTCTTTTTTTTTCCTTTTCAGGTGTCATCATTAGTGCTTAATTAGTGTTTACCACAATAATTTCCTTTTGAACTAATTTTTGGCCTCATAGCCATCTCATTGTTTCATTGTATATCTCTTACAAGTCACTCTTTGTCAAAATTCATCTAGCTCAGAAATCACTTCATGCCCAGAGAATCTCTTTGTTTAAAATCTGTATGTACAAAACCCAAATGGATTGTTGAGGGATGTCATCGTCATTTACTTAGTTCAAATATGTGAAAACATATGTTTCCTTTTTCCGAATATGTGAATGTGTCAGTATGCAGTTCATCCACTCTGCATCTACTGGATATGTAGGTTATTGAATTTGTTTATGATGCTATTAAATTATGATGTGAACCTGCCAGTGTAATATATAAGATAAGATACATTTACTTTCACTTCGTTTGACAGCATTACATGAGAATGCACAATTTTGTCTCTTGTCCTTAAAATTACCATATGGTTTTACTGATTGAATTCAGTCTTCTTTGTTCTGCTTGAGAATCGAGAAAAGATATGAAAGTGGAAAGAGGGTGTTTGCTGATGAAGGCATGGTTTGTTATTGTAGGTTACACCCAATCTTTATGGTAATCTTGTTGCAAATACTGCTGCTGGTATAGCTGGTGGTACCGGAGTCATGCCTGGAGGTATGTCACTTCCCTTTTGCCTATTGGTTATGGTTATGACATATATCAGAATTATGGAGTGTTGTCAAGGACCACCAGCCTTTTTGTTTATGTGCTAGGAATCGATACAAACAATCCCCCCATCCCCCCCCCCCCCCACCCCGGTTGTCTAACTGTTTGTGTAGGGATGGAGTCTGGGAATACGGGATTGTTAATGACTTATTCATTGAATATTTCTTACAAGTTACTCTTTGAAGTAGATACAACTAAATTCATTTCTCCTTGACTAGTGAACTGGAATATTAATTAGGTTGATTTCGTCAAGCATTTTTTTGTATGATGCAACTGATAGTAATGCTTGAGCTTTACATGTTCAATGACTAGATTCTTAGCATTGATAGTGTAAGGTATTCTGCAGTACTTTCTTCTAGTGGGGTTTTGACTATATTTAGGATGAATGCATTAGGTTAAAGTCCTTTCAATCCTTTATAGAGGCTCATTTTTTGTAACCTGGAAAATGTCAAGGAGTAATACTAGGGGCACAAAATGTTCACAAAGTCTTGCTTACAAAATCCTATTTGGCAATCATTAATTGGATGTTTGTTTTGTTGACCCAAGTATTTGATGATTTGAACTGACAACTGGGATTTTTTGAGCAAAATTTTGTAACCATTTTGTGCCCCTAGCAATGCTCAATGTCAAGGTTTTAGGTTTTGCTTTGCTTTGCTTTGAAATCCCTGGTGCACGTGTCATTTCCCACTTTATTTCTAGTGCTGGATCGTTAAATCGTTTTACCTCAACAAATGGGTTGAAGTTGCTCTCATACCGAAATGACGTTGAAATTGAAACACTTGAAGATCCTCATACCTGGAGTTGAACAGCCAACGGAAATCCAACCAAGGAAAAACTAAACACTTGCATTAGCTCCAACTTGAATTACTCTGTTATCAACGAAGCCCGATGTAGGCATTAGAGTACATATCCTCATCAACTTGTTCTGATAAGCATAACATAAGCTCTCACGAAATGAAAGTAGTAATATCCTTAAGCTAATTACTAATTCTAATAGCTATTAGTAACACATTCTTATTGTTACCCATCATAAATTGTGTCATTTTGCAAGTCAAACTTTTTGATTATGTAATTAGCTGTATCCACCTATTATGATTGTTGACATGTCGTCCCTCTGTACCCCAAGTAAATAGCTTCATTTTTACAAGTCAAACTTTTTGATTATGTAGCTTTACGTGCTTGTACCTTTTTAAAATTCAATAAAATTATTACTACTGTTAGAAATGAAGTATTTTCTTGAGACAAACCGAAAAGGAAAGTGGATTGGACAACATTTTCTGCTTGTGCCCTTTCTATCTTAAAATGGGAAAGTTCCTCTCTTTTCCATTTTTGTTATCCTAGGTGTTTGCACGCCATAACAATGTTGAGAACTCTTATCACTTCAGACTCGCTTCATACCTACAAGCTCTTAAATTTCTTGTGATATGATTCTAATCAACGGCACTGATCCTATAGGAAATGTGGGAGCCGATCACGCTGTTTTCGAGCAAGGTGCTTCAGCTGGAAATGTAGGCAGCATGGACATATCTGAGCAGAAGAAAGCAAACCCGATTGCACTTCTTCTCTCATCAGCCATGATGTTGAGACATCTCCAGTTCCCATCATTTGCCGACCGTTTAGAGACTGCTGTAAAACGTGTCATCTCAGAAGGCAAAGTCCGTACCAAAGATGTTGGAGGAGACAGCTCAACCCAAGAAGTTGCCGATGCAGTAATAGCTAAACTGGAATAATTTGTAAGTTGTTCCATATTTTGCAGCTCTTGTTGTGATTAAAGTGCTTTTCTCCGGCCCGGAATTATGCCTGGACAATTATTTTTTTTACTTCCTCAAATGAAATGGGATTTACACGAGTTGCTAGATTCCCACTCGCCATAATTGGATAGTAAATTTGCATTTATATTTTAAATAATTTGAAATCGAGATGAAAAACGCTTCATTCATTCAAATGATTACTTGTAAAGGGAAAAACGATTGTACGAATGTTGTGAATTTTATGCTTTTTGGTGAGCATTGAGTATCCAAAATTGATCATAACGATAGTTTTCATTGAAGGTTCCCTTTGTACCTGCTACATATAAGCAGAAACCTTGATGTCTTCATGCACTTGCAACTGCAGGATATTGTATGGATTAGCTAAGAAACCAACAAGCAATTCTTATAAAAATGGTACTCCCTCCGTCCCAGAGTAAGAGTCCTACTTTCCATTTTGGTACGTCCCAGAGTAAGAGTCATATTCCTAAAATGGCAAAGAATCTTTACTATTTACCCCACTCATTCTCTCTCCTATTTTACTTTTATACTCACAACACCAATCAATTCACTACTCTCTTCCACTCATTCTCTCTCCTACTTTACTTTTACGCTCACAACATTTACATCACTTCCAATATGTATTAATAAACGTGCAAATGAGGGGTATGACTCTTACTCCGGGGCGGAGGGAGTATTTTTTTTAACCATTTATACATACATACATACATACATATATATATATACTCCCTCCGTCCCAGCACAGCACAAGTGAGACTTCTTTCCCCTTTAAGCCGTCCCACTAAAAGTGAGTGCTTGAAATGGAAATGTTTCAACCCCTCATTCTCTCTCTTCATTTTCCACCACTCAATTTATTCAACTAACACTACTATTTATACAACTCATTCTCTCTTTTCATTTTCCACCACTCAATTTATCCAACTAACACTACTATTTACTACACTCATTCTCTCTCTTCATTTTCTACCACACATCTACTAATTTGTCTTAATTAGTGTGCAAGCCCCTTCAGTCCTACTTGTGCTGGACGGAGGGAGTATTGTGTGTACATACATACATATATAAATATACATAGTATGTGTGTTTGTGTGTATGTATTTATGTATATATACACACACACGTCCACGCTTCCTCAGTTCTGGAATGATGTTTTCATTTCTTTTGTTATTTGTTTGATTGAACATTGAGCGGTGATTATATGTTAATTTAATTACAACCTCCGTCCTAAAATGATCTTTACGTTTGACTATTCAAACTTTTTAAGGATACAAACACTTGCTTCACTAGCCATGTTTGTGTTTATGCGCATTTAAGCCTAAATTCAAGAAATGGGAAGAACTTTTGGCATAATGAAAAATGATAAATGAGAAGATCATTTCGGGGCAGAGGGAGCATATAACAACAACAAAGCTTTAACAAAGTCTTGGTCTCTGTTAATTTAATTATAAAACAAAAACAACCGAGCCTTAACAAAGCATTTGTCTCAAAAAAGTTAATTTAATTACTTTTAATGAAAATTTAAAATTGTTTATTAATACTCCCTTTGTCTCAGTGTTAATATTCTTACTTATTTTTTTGGTTCGTCTCACCTTAAGGTTCTTAGTTGCTTTATTACTTAAAATGACAATGAGACTCACTTGTCATTCTCCTAACAAAAACTCCTTATCCACTTTCTCTCTTATACTTTTACTTTTGGCAAAACTGCACCAAAAATCACTCAACTATGACCAATTTGGGTATTTGGTCACTAAACTAATTTCCTTTTGAAACAACACATTCAACTTATTTTTTTTTGCATCCATAGTCACTATCACTAACCCCGTTAGTTTTTTGGCGTTAAATAGTCATGTGCCAATGCACATGACATTTTTTTAATGGTATTTTAGGTAGTTCGCTTTAAGCTGGAATATAAAGGTTAAACTTGTTTCAAATAAGTCCCTGATCAATTGTTTTTCACCACTTTAGCTATTGATGTTAAAAAATTCAATTAAGTCATTATTTCATTTATAATGTTTATTTAGTTTGTTAACTTTATCACCAACACACCCACTATCTCACCATCACCACCACCGCCATCAACCGCCATCAACAACCACCCCCATCTCACAATAGATTCATGACTTCAAATCAACAAACCCACCGTCTCACTGTTACCACCGACACCCACCACCGTCTCACTGTTACCACTGACACCCACCACTCTACCACCGTCTCCAACCCACTATCTCACCATCACCACCACCGCCATCAACCGCCATCAATAAAAAAATCGTTTTTTTAAATCAAAAAATATTTTATTAAAATCTAAAAATGTAAATGTTTGATTTAGAAAAATAGCCCTCACTCTTCTCTTACCCTTCCCCTCCTCCCCCGCAACCAACCATACCACTCAATATTACGGCAGAATTCCCACTACCATCTCTAAATTCGTCGTCCTTCTACCACCTCTCTTTCCACACTCTTCCCTTCATTAACTCTCCCCAAGAACCAACCCCGATTTTCAAATACTCAACATCCCCCAACCCACTGCTCCACCCCCACCTTCCTCATATTCTCAAACCTGAACCACCACCACCACCATAGAGAATCGTAGTTCTAATCACTATATAAATTATAATCTTCATAAGCAGAATCCATACTTCTCAAAGTACCCCATTAGATATCTCAGGCTCATATTTGGAAAGTACATAGTTACAGCTAAAATTTTCAAAAAATTCATTGAAGTAGAGACTAGGTTGGAGAAACAGAGGATGAAACTTCCCAAAGACTTGGAGCTTCAGAGGCATTGATTCTGAAGTTGAGTTCCACAAATTTGCTGACCCCCTCCGAAAATCAGTTAATTCTCTATTACTAAAATGGGTGTGATGAATTTGATGGAAATTGGGTTCTTAGTTTGAGTGTGGAAAATTTATCTGGGTTTACACCATTAACCCAGATCTGAAAGCGATGGTGAAGAGAAAAGGTCAACAGAAGTTTGGAAGAGCTGAGAAGAGGGGCGGCCACCAAACATGGAGGGGCACGTGGGCGCTCTGGTGGAGACGGGAAAGAAGGGGGAAGGCAGAGGAGAGATGGGGGAGGCGGTGTATGAAGAAGGGAGAGGAGGGTATTAGAGTTTTCATTTTTTATTTTTTTAGTTCAAGCCCAGTACTTTACTAAACTAAAAATAAACCCTATAGTTTGTTCTTTTACTATTTAGACTGTATTACCTAAAATGCCCTTTAAAATATTGTCACATGCATTGCACATGATGATTTAACGGGAAAAACTAACGGGGTTAGTGATAGTGACTATGGATGCAAAAATAAATAAGTTGGATGTGTTGTTTCAAAAGGAAATTAGTTTAGTGACCAAATACCCAAACTGGTCATAGTTGAGTGATTTTTTTTATGCAGTTTTGCCTTTACTTTTCTTATTAACAACATTTACTTTTTCTTTATCCCCGTGCCAATTCAAATTAAGAACCTTAAAGTGGGACCGATGGAGTAGTATTTATGATGGTGTATCAACAATAAATCTTAGATTTTTGTTAGGATAATTAAATTAACTTTAACTTATAATTACTGCTCAAATCTCATATAAACAAATAACAAAAAGGTAGAACCATCGTTCTGGGATGGAAGGAAAATAAGATTTTCAATTAATTAAAACCCTTAAAATAGGTTTGTTTTGAGAGACGCGATTCTGTTTAGAAAGAGAAATGAGTTTTTAAACCAAGATGTATCTTTTAAAAAGTACTGGTGTTAATATAACAAAAGAGCAATGCTAGGGGCACAAAAGAAGTTTACAAAATGATGGATACAAAATGAGGTGGCGATATTTTATTGGTTGCATCAACTGTGGACCCGCCACACTCTAATTAAGAGCACCAATAAAATCTTGACACATCATTTTGTGAGCCATGTTTTGTGAGATTTTTTTTGTGACTTTATATTTACCCATAACAAAATGTAGAGGCGGATCTATGCTTCTTTATATTGGTCCAAGTGCACAAGTAAATCAAATTGTGCGTCTAGTTTAGTGGTAATGTGTCATGCTATCTACCTTGAGGATGTAAGTTCGTGTTCAATAACATGCATTTTACCTAAAAATTTACATTTTAAAGTGTTATAACAGACATAAAAAATGCACAGAACATCGAGTACAACAAGAACACACAGATGTACATGGTTCACAAAATGTGCAAAAAGGGTTTTCAGAAGGAGGCCTTCCATTACAAATTCCTTATCTTTGCCATTCACCCAACTCTTTTAGTAACTGATATGAGGTTAGGACCATGTTACAGTCCAACGTGATAGGCGCTTTTTTAGGAATCGATTCTACGATTGAATAGCAAAAGTTGGGTTTTAAGAGTCACGGTAAGCCCATTCCGAGATCAGGTGGCATTACTTACATTTCTATTGAAGAAAGAGCGGATATTTGTGTTAGCTACGTCCACAGACAGAGGAAGAAAACTTTTTAGTACTATGGTGGATCAAATACAAATTGTCGATTTGTGTAATGATTATCTTGAGACTCTAGAACAGAACAAAATACACAAATCAAATTCAAATCCGGATGTGTTCTTGACCTTCACAATACAACATAGAGAATCAGGTATGACGATTAAGAAAAAGTGTTGATTGATGTATCCTCTTTAATTTTATTATTATAGTTCTGCCACTATGAGACGGAGGGAGCACATCCTAACAACCATAGAAATGGACTCATTCACTTCTACAAAATGAAGACAAATATGAAGTTGTTGTTGCTAATTTACACATAATTTTTTCAATAATATGATGGATAATGGTATCTTTCACCTTCAACTACACTTTTTTATTTTTATATGCAATTCATGACTTTTTCCTTAATAATTTCAGTAACTTTGGTGAGACTCGAGTCATGCCCACTTGTAAGAATTCAAACGTAGGATTGCAATGTCATACATTCCTTAACTAATCTATTTGCATCATCTTCTTCAAGATAACAAAATTTATAGTTAAAGTTCAGTACCACATTATTTATCCTCGCATTTTATTTTTTAGTTTCTCAATAAAGATTCGTTTTTATCACAAAAATAGTCGAGTTTTGAAAATAACACAAGAAATGTACACTCATATACAACGCATTTTTTAAAAAAGTTTGACAAATTAACTGTGACACTTATTACTCCTTGTGTCCCAAAACGATGTTTTCACTTTTGTTTGTCATACTACATACTCTCTCTGTCCCATACCAATGGACACATTTGGTCAAACTAACTTGAACTTTGACTAACATTTTATGCTAAATTATTAATCTCTACAAAAATTTAAATAAAGTTACTAAATTAGTAATATAATCATTATCAATAACTATTTTTAATTTTTTATGGAGATAAATTATTTAGCATAAAATGTTAGTCAAATTTCAAGCAGGTTTGACCAAAAGCGCCCATTGGTGTGGGATGGAGGGAGTATGAATTTTGAGTAAAAACTTTAAACTAATTTAATTATACTAATGAAAAATTAAAATTTATTATTGATAGACCATTAACAATACTATCAATAATAACAAGTTATAGATGTTCATTAGACTAATCGAATTAACATAAAATCATTGTCTTGTACTCCTTCCGCCCCTTTACAACTTGCATAAATTTTCCTTTCATGTGTCTTATTCCCAATTCCCTTTCGCTCACAATACTTTTTGTCAAGAATTCGGTGGAAAGGAGTATGATGATAATGCTTAGTTTATTCACTCTCTCTGATTTACAATGGTCTAAAGCTCTATTTATACACAAAACCTAACAACTAAGTATAGAAAATAATCAATTATACATAGAAATATCTTGGCATATCCGGCCAATGATTTGATTTGGTCAATAATATCGGCAATGATATATGCATATCCTTGCAAATCTTGTTCGGTTCCATCTTGATCTCGATCTCGATCTTGGTTGACTCGGCCCATCTCGATCTCAATCTATCTCAATCTCCAACTCTTTTGAATATATATCATCCTTTTAATTTCCGTTTCGGAAAAAAGTATTACTAAATTTTCACGGAACCGGGTGGGGTGGGGTGGGGTGGTGGTGGTGGGTTAATCTGAGTGTGTAATGACTAAGCCTACCAAATTGGTGTTTATTAAAGATAGTTCTAGCCAATAGTGAACCTGGGAACAACTTGATAATCTTCAAGGACTTTCTATTTCTGCTAGTCTTAATCTTCTTTATATGATGATTTTTGATGTCAACAACCACATATTTCTCTTATACTAAATCATAACAAGCCATTGACCAACATAGATTATATTATCATGTTAGAATTTTCATTGATATGTAATTAATTATAAGTGCATATTGTTTGTGATAATGTACTCCGGGTAATTAATTATAAGTGCATATTGTTTGTGATAATGTACTCCGGCGGTCCCGGAAAGAGTCTTATTTTGACTTTTCATGGTTAACAAAGATAAACTTTGACCAAACATTGGTGTCAATTTAATAATCACAATGAGATTCTAAAAATTGTTATTGATAAATCACTTAATGATTTATCAATTACAAAGTTTAGAATTTCACTAGAATGATTAGATCGTCACCAATGGTTGGTCAAAGTTCATTTTTGTTGACTATAAAAAGTCAAAATGAGACTATCTTTCCGGAACAGAGGGAGTATTAGATAATTGCCGGTGACAAAATTCATTCCCGAAAAAAATAGATGTGTGACAGATAAATAGGCTAAAACAAAATTAATGTGGGGTCACATAAGGTATCAAGCTTTTCTAAACAGTTTTTACGAACGTGTATAAATAACAATAAACCGATTGATCATAAATATCAACGCAATTGAGTAAATCATAGAACATATCATTATGCATATTATGGTTCCAACATCACTTTAACAACCGTGTTTAAATAACAAATATAACATTGTATTGTAGTATTATAAACAAATTATCAAAATTTATTGAGGTGCTATTTAATCTCCACGTTCTTAAATAAAAAAGCGTTTTGCTTAAGTGGTAAATTGCCTTTAACACCTCCAAATATTTAGGAGCAAATGAATAGTGAAATATTGCGCAAATAGACTAATGAGAAAAATATTTAGTCTACGTGCCTCCACTATGATGTATAAGTGTCTACAAAAATTCCACTTCAAATAAAAATAAATATTATCCAAACATTTTACATGATGTCCACCAAATCTATATATATATATATATATATATTAAAGTTAGCCAAAAGAGCTATGGTATTGATATGTGGACAAACAAAGGAGAAAGCTTGCATTTGGAGAAGCTACATCAACAATATACTAATAAATAAGTGACTTTTCATTTTTTTTTCATTAGCTAATACTATTAGCTTAATAATAATAGTTACTATAAAGGGTAACTATAATACTTAACTATTATAGTAACTATTACTATTATTAGTATAGTTAACTATAATAGTTAACTATTATAGTTAACTATTATAGTTAACTATTACTCTTATTAGTAATAGTTACTATTATAGTTAACTATATTAGTTAACTATTACTATTATTAGTAATAGCTATTATAATAGTTACCTTATGTAGTAGCTAATAGTATTAGCTAATAGTATTAAGCAAATAACAGTTAACTATTAATAGTAACTATTACTATTATTAGTAATAGTTAACTATAATAGTTAACTATTAATAGTATTACTTAACTATAATAGTTACTATAGTAGTTAACTATTACTATTAATAGTATTAGTCAACTATAATAGTTACTATAATATATAACTATTACTATTAATAGTATAATTAACAATAATAGTTACTATACAAGTTAACTATAACAATTACTTTATAAATTAACTATTACTATTAATAGTATTAGTTAATATTAATAGTATAAGTTAACCATTACTATTAATAGTATTAGTTAACAATATTAGTTACAATACAAGTTAAATATTACTATTAATGGTATTAGTTAACTATAATAGTTACTATATTAGTTAACTATTACTATTAATAGTATTAATTAACTATAATAGTTACTATATATAAGTTAATTATTACTATTAATAGTATTAGTTAACCATAATAGTTACTTTATAAGTTATTTTTTACTATTAATAATATTGGTTAACTATAATAGGCTACATACATTAACTATTACTATTATTAGTATTAGTTAATTATAATAGTTATTATATAAGTTAGATTATTAATTTTAATATTAATTAATCATAATAGTTACTATATCAATTAACTATTATTATTAATAATATTATTTTATTATAATAATTATTTTTATATAGATTAATCATTGCTATTAATATATACTGTATTAACTTTTACTATCAATATTATTAATTAATTATAATAGTTATTATAATAATAGTAATAATATACATTAATTTTTTTTATTAATAGTATTAGTTAAAATGATGATTACTATATTAGTTAACTATAATTAAAATAATTTTTAAGACATAATATTGGTTTCCCGTGCAGAGCACGGGTTACCCGCTAGTTAAATAAATGAATATCCAAGAATTCATAGCTTTAGGTTACAAGGATAACTGGACACGCAAATTAGGGATTACAATAATTGTTGAAGTTAAATAAGGTGGCATCTCGGTGTGCAATCTAACACCAATCCCAGGTTATGAGTGAAGAGCTTAAGCAATGAAAGCTTTTTGAGAGCTTTTTATTTTGGTAAAAGAGCTATTTCAAGATTTTTACCATTATGGAGAAAATGAAAGATGATATGCCCGCCGAGCCTAGCAGACCGGGTTTTAAGATCGTATGGACCGGCCAGACCGATTGAGATCGGATCATGTTCACGAAGGGAATCGAACCGGCTTAGCTCGAGAGATACCTTAGCTAGTGCCAACCCGAGATATCTAGCCCGTCGCGGGCAAATGTGTTAGAGCATCTATATTTCTTAGGGGACTAGCCTCCCATTACCTATACGATCGAGCTTTGGCCCCTGACTCCCCGTCCGTACCAAGTACGGTCCAGGTGGCAGATAAGGCCAAATGTCCGTTAACGCGTTACAGAGACGACGCCCACATTTCGTAATTGTCGGACCACAACTCTGACTTATGGTGTCATATCCTACCAACAATGCCTCACTTTTCAGTGTCCTTTCCTGACAAACCAACTAGATCGTGACAAAGGTAGTTAATGCTGAGATATCGCTCTCTCATCTGTTGGAGAATTGTGGGGATCTCCGCATCCACGAGTAATCCACAAAACTAACATCCGTACTATGGCCAGAATATCACTTTAACCTTCGTACTGTCGGAACAACAGAAGTAATCTGCGTACTATTGATTAATTAACAAAACTAACCAATTTGTTTAACGCCTGTTAAATATTTAACGGTCCAGGCTTAGTCAGCATGTAGTTGACCAGTTCATGGATGACGTTAACGATAGTTAAAATTTTGATGATGAAATTAACATATGTTAAATATTTAACGAGTATCAATGCTTTCTTCACCTTAACCCTTTCCCTGGCCTCCCTCTCATCTTCCTCAACCACCAGTGACTTCACTCACCTTCCCCCTCCCTCGCATATTCTCCCCCTCTTTATCTTCTTAAGAATCAGGCTAGAATTGCCGGGAACTTCACCTTTGTCTCTTGCGCCGGCGTCTGCCACAGTCATCTTCAGCAGTGCCATCAAGCAAGAGTCTCAACCATCGGCGTCATCAACCCACCGGCGTCTTACCCACCCTCACCTTTTTCCGTCAAACCCAGCAATTTAGCACAACCCAGCATAGATCTGCTCGCTATTGCACAATTTCCTCCGGCCATTGCAGATCGGAAAGCTTCGACCTTTCCCAATTTTCCAGAACATGGTCAACATCGTGAAATTGGAAGAGGGAAAAGGGCACCAAGTTTTCAGGTCCGATTGGCGATGGGATCATGGTCCGCGTGCAATCTGGGAAGGAGAAATAGACAACGGAAGGAAAATCCCAAATTATAACAACCAGAATATCCAAATTGTAGGTATTGAAGATTCCATTTGCAAGAAGTGGATATTTGTTAATTAGTTATCAGGCCATGCCAGATTTGAGATTTCCTATGAGATATGGTGAATAACCCAGATTTTAATTTGTTAGTTGTAATGGGGTTGTTGTGGTGACAGTGTTTATGGTGGTGGTGATGGTTGTGTGGTGGTGATGCTGGTATTTATTTTAGTTTTTAACAAAGTGTCAACATTTTGTTAGAATTTTAACGAATTTAGTGTAATTTTTTTAGTTAGAGCCATGTCAGCTAGGAATTTAACTGGTATGGTCAAGTTTTCGACACGTCAGCGTGGACTAAGTCAACCATATGCTTACTAGGATAACCCGTTAAGTTATTAACGGACGTTAGGAATTTAGGTTGAAATTGTTAATTTATTAATAGTACGCGTGTTGACTTTGTTGTTTCAGTAGTACGAATGTTAAATTGAAAAAACTGGATACTACGGACGGCAAATGTGTCGTTTACTCCCGCATCCACTAGCCCATACTAGCAGTCATCAACATGGAGAAAATAATCGACACATAAATAAAGTAAGATGAAAGAACAAGAACACCATGATTTGTTCACCCGGTTCACCACCCCTGTGGCTACATCCGGAGGCATCAAGCCAGGATATCACTATAATAATATGTCAATTGTTACAATTTAGTGCATACACTCACGCAGATCTAATATGCCTACTCTCCAATTACAATCCCACCACATATATTATCTCTCCCCCAAGAACACACAAACAACACAGTCATGGCCGGGTTGTAGGATCGCCCCCCACGGCTTTCCTAGGCCCCCGGCCTCCTCCTAGACACTATTTTATGCTCTCTCTTGATATCCTAACTCTCTTCTTTTTTGGCACACAATATTATGGACGAATTTATGCTTAACAAAGAAGTCCCAAACCAATACATGGAAGAATTCACGTCAAACTAGGAAACTGAACAAAATTTGGACCAAGCCCCGTCGGGTTCGGCCGAGTCAAGGCATGGGTTCGGCCGAGTCCCTACCTTGGTTCGGCCGAATCTCCCCTCTTCTGGCTCTTTTGGTTTCCTTCTCCGTTTCGACCTCTCCTTGATCCTTTCCAATCCCCGTATGGTTTGAACTCTTTTTCCCTTATGTCTCCTCACGGTTTTAGGACTCCAATCCTAACATCATCTTCTACTGATAATCCTATAAATACCCCCATTCGCCCCCATGGGAAAATCACACACCCAAGGCATTCAAAGCCTTGTTCTTAGGTTTTTCCTCAGAGATCTTATTCTCACACCCGACTGCCTAAGCCAGATTCAAACCCGTCTTTGGTCCTAACGGTGTTCTTGGTTGTGTTGTGATTCCAGGTTCAGGAGACATCAAATTGAAGATCAATATGTTGGAAATATTAGTCTAAGGTAATCTTTGAGTGAGTCCATTTATTGGTTCTCAAAGAAGTTGACCGAAGTCAAATATTTGGTGTGGGTTTTAAAGTTATAATTGTAAAGTGAGATATTTCCATTTGTGGTAAAATCCATAGTTCAAATACTTACTACTTAAAGTAATTCCTATTTAAAGATTAAGAAAAAATACTGTATACTTTATTGTCTTATTTTGGATTAATTGTAATCTAAAATATAAATAAAGTAAGTATTTTCTAGTCATATTTTATTATGGAATACTTTATTTGTTTGTATTGAAATTCTAATTGGTTTACAATTATAATTATTTAACTTAAGTAATTAATCTTGTTATATATATAGATTAATTTAAGTAGTTAAATTGGACTCTTTAATTAACTGTGTGTTAATTAACGGATGAGTCAAAATCCTAACTAAAGTCAAAAAGCCCATAGATGTATTTACTAGGAAAAGTCTTGCTTACATTGGTATTGTAATTAGACCTTTCATCCTAGTGTATTATAATACAAAATTAGGACACGGTGGAAATAACCTAGAGAAATAAAAATAAAAGCCTAACAGGCATTAACTAGGGCAATGGAGGCAGAGGTCATGTGAGCGGCGGCGCGTGGTTCCACTGTGCGTTCGTCGTTCACGTATGACTACTCCATCTCCTTTGTTTGCTAGTTTCTGTTTCATCTAGCATAAGGTTTGATATCCGTTTTCTATGGTTTGACAATCCTTTAATCCATGGTGAAATCGCGAGAGACTCAGGTGAATGAGATAGAGCCGCAGTTGGATTTGAGTCTGTGTGCATCGTTCTTGACTCAAATTCTGAGATCGTTTTATCCTCAGAGGAATTTGTCTGTATCCGAAATCGCACTAGTAGGAGACAATAATTTCTCTTAGGGAAGTCTTCCTAAGGCGACTCGATCTACCCCGATAAGTTTCTAACTTGCTCTTTAATTTTCTTATCGTTATAGTATGCTTTATTGCGTGTTACTTTCGTTGTTGATCTTACTGCGATTACACTTTTGAATGCATGATTGACCCGTTGATTATTTGATTAATCTACTCGTTGCGTAATTAATAATCCAACACAATCTTCTTGGCCCCAAAAGCCAGGGCGTCATCAAAAGAGCTCTTTAGTAAATAGCAAATTTTTCTAGAAAGAGCTCTTTACATGAGTATTTCCATTACTTTTCCCCAACTCTGAAAGAAATATGCGGCTAGGACTGTTCTGGGAACCAACCAACTGTGAGTACAACTGTGCTCACAAGTGTCAAGACAGTTGTCTTGTCAACTGCCGAAGAACGCAGTGAATGAAAAAACCCAGAAAACGCAGCGGATTAAAAACGAACAGAAATTAAAAACATTTCAGCAAGAAATAACTTGCTGGAAAACTTCCATTAATAAAAGGTTTTGCAGAATACAAGACAATGAAAGAAACAAAACAACGAAAAGATCAAAACCTATTCTATCTTGAATAGACTAAACACCAAAAACACTTATAGTTCTAAAAGGTTTAGAACTCCAAGAACAAATGATCTCTCTCTAATAATTCTGTAAAAGGTGTGAGAACTCAGAGAGGCTTGACGATTTCTTTTATAAGCTTTCTTGGCCGCTACTTCAATCCATGAGATCTTTAAGCAACCAATCAACCTTTCCTTTTGAGAGTCCACCTAAAATACAATCCTAAAATACATAACAACTTTCTAAAGATAAGCATCAATATGTTAGTGAAATAAATCCTAAATATATAAGTAATTATAAATAAAATATATACACTAATAACTAAAATATTCACAAAGATATACACTAAAATCAGAATCACAAAGATTAAAATATAATAGAGTATTTTCATACTCTTCAATCTCCCTCTATCTTTGTGGTTCTGATCAAAATCTGCAAAACAATAATCTCTCCCCCTGAATTGTATATTGGATTCTATTCCCCTACATACATCTTTAGAACACATCTTTCTCCCCCTGAATATGAAGACCACATCTTTCTCCCCCTTTTTGAGAAGAACCATCAAATACAAAGAAAGAAAATTTTGAATATCTTCCACTCCCCCTAAATTTGAATCTTCCCAACAAAAATACCTCTAAGAGCATCATCAATCTCAACTCACATCGCAGCAAACCTTTATAGACCAGCGAGTTCTGCAGACTTACCAGATGACTTACCAGTTGACTGTACAATTGACTGTCCAGTTGACTGTCCAGTTGTCCGCACAGTTGCACGAATAAGTTTCTTAGCACCAGCTGGATACTTAACAACAAAAATGCATGAGCTTGATCAGAGCAGTGGCAAACAATCATTTTGTGTCACACACAATCACTTAGAGTTTCTCCTGAATTCTCGGATTTATCTGCAAAAATGTTAGAGAGAGAGCATTTGCAGAATGGGAACAAGATGAGATGAGAGAAATGTAGTTAGAAAACATGAGGAAGAAGATACACTAAACCACAATTCACAACTAGAATTGACATGGAGGAAATATCACGGGAGGACAGAGATTCTTCCTAAGAACTCGGGTAGGCCAAGGAGTAGAGAACCGAGCGACTTTGAAGTACCCATTTGAATTCCAAAACAAACAAGGATCTTGATTTTAAAATTCAAACTTTTTCCATGTTTTGTGATAGATTGTCCGTCCCAGAATTAGAACTTGCCAACTTCAACTGAATCCATTTATCCACAATGTACCATAAATTCCACCAACTGCACAATGAAACTTGAACATCACACTATTAGATTATCGTTAATCACATGAAAAACATCAATCTTTAACACATAAGAACAACAATTCAATTTGCCGATGGAAATACCAAGGAGAGAAGAAACCTAGAAAAAAAACTATGCCTAAACACACAAGTGAAGATTGTCTCAATTTTGGTGTGACATAGAATGGTCAACTCAGTTCATGACTCGGTTTCAACTCACAAGAATTCAATGATATTCACCTTCAATCATGCAGCCTCTAGAACACTCCTATTGAAGGCTTATGACTTATGAATCAGTTACGGGGATGAGCTTTTCACTCTCCCAATACAGTGTTACACTGATTCTCAAGTTATGTATGAATACACGTCAGCATATTGCCTAAATGAGTAGTAACTTCAAAGACTGGTGGTAGCTTGTTTTCCCCGTAACCTTAGATTGAGTGCCCACTCCATGATAAACAACACGAAGAAATTAACAAGACAATTTTCATTATCAGGTTAAGAAGGGTCTCACATTCAAGGGTCAAAGCTCGGAGTCAAGGAACTGAAGGAGACCAAGTGGTCACAAGAGACAATCGTGCAAGGATGAATTCAATCTACAATTTTTTTTTTTTAATTTTTTAATTTTTTTTCGGTGTTAACTGTAATATACAATTATACAGTTAGCAGTCAGTTGTCTGCACACTTCTGCAGTCAACTGGTATCACACAGTCCGAGAAAAAATCTCTCGAAGTCCAAAGCCTTGGTAAAGATATCAGCAAATTGATTCGTTGTGCTTACATGTTCTAGAGTAATAATTTTTTGATCAATGAGATATCTAATAAAATTGTGCATAATATCTATGTGCTTTGTTAGGAAATATTGTACCGGATTCTTGGTAATATTCAAGGACCTTAAGCTATCACAAAATACGGTCAAGATTTCACTTCTAAGACCATAATCCTTGATTATCTGGTCCATCCTCAACAATTGAGTACAACAAGTAATAACTACCATATATTCAGTATTAGATGGCCTACGAACCAAGAACCTAACGTCTTTCCTTTCAAATTTTACCACTTCCTCTTGCATGAAATTGGTCCAATTATTAACCTTTAAAGTTTCTGACTCATCCTCACGCTTAAAATTAGCAACGAAACAATAAGAGCTTACCTGATGGTACGCGGATTGCATGCATACCAAACCGGCTAAGATCAGGAGCATTATAAAAAATTGAGTTAAAACATGAATGATTTTCAACCAACTTGTAACAATGATCAGAGGATCTTACACCTTTCAAAACACATCTGTTTGAATCATCGAAGACCTCACAGATATTCTTATCAAACTTGACATGTAGATCATCATCACGCAATTAGCTTATGCTAATTAGGTTTGCCTTTAACCCATTAACATGCAAGACATTATGCAAGTTAGGCAAACCATTAACATTCAGCGTACCTTTGCCAATTACCTCACCTTGAGCACCTCCACCAAAATTGACTTTTCCACCTTTAAAGGCTTCATAGTCTTTGAAATGCTCAAAAGAGCCAGTCATGTGGCGGGAGCAGCCACTGTCAAAGTACCAGGCTCCTTCCACACTGCTCTTCAAGGAGGAAACACCACTTGACACTTTAGAGTGTCCTTTCTTACCCATGTGGCTTTTGGAGCAGACTGCTGTTGACTGGGCAGTTGTGACTTCAACTGTGCCCACAGTTGTCTTATCAAGTGGCCACTGTTCTTCTCCAAGCCAAATTCCTGTTTCAACTTGTAACAAAATGGACGTATATGTCCAGGGGCAAAACAATGGTGACACACGTATCTCCTTTTTCTATTTCTTCTGTTTTTGTGAGGAGACACGTGATTAACATTAAATCTCTTATTGTTTTTTGAAGTGCCCTCACCTTCCTTAACAAACACTGGATCTCCATAGCGTAAACCTGATTTTCCTTGGTTCCCTATGTTCAGAACCTCTTCCAATTTAGCCTTGCCATTGTTAAGTTTATTGAGTGTAATGGTTTCTTTTTCAAGATTGCTTGTATATTTCTCACACTCATTGTCCTTTTTGGTAAGCATGACTTCTAACCTAGCTATGGAGTCCTTTTGAGTATCACTTTCACTCGACAACCTCTCATTCTCAGCTTTTAATTTCAGATTGTCAGAGGCAAGTTTTTCATTTACCTTCTTGAATGCCTTGAGTTGTTCCATTCTTTTGGACCAGTCTGCAAACAACTCAACGTATGTATTGTGCAGGTCCTCATATGTGGCACTATCCTCTTCTTCCTGTGAGGATTGTTCAGATTCTCCTGTAGTTGTAGAATTCAAACAGGTATATACAATAGTGTCAGTTGTGTTGTCAGTTGTGCAGTCAGTTGACAGCACATCTTCACTATCAGACTCACTATCAGAAAGTGAAAACTGCGATGAACGTAAAAATGACAGATTTGCTGTCTGATCGTCATCATCAGAGTCACTTAGAGTATCAGACAAACTCATCCCTCTCTTTTTTAGTGTGTTAGCATGCTCATTGCCATAGTGTCCAAATCCTAGACACGCCCTACACTGAATAGATTCGATCGGCGTTTTGCTTTTAGAAAAATGATTTTTCACACCAGGGGTTAATTCATAAATGGTTAAGACCCCAATAAGTTGGTCAAAACTTAGTGTCTTGACATCATAAAATTCCTCTACCAAAGAGATTATCATATTGAATCTTTCTGGCAGGGATCTTAATATTTTGCTTACGAGTCCAGCATTAGAGATTGATTCCCCTAACACAAATAACTCATTTGCAATATTTATCAATTTAGAAGAAAAATCATTGATGGTTTCATTCTCTTCCATTCTCATATTTTCAAACACAATTATTAAAACTTTAAACTTGGTCCGTTGACAGTACATTATGGCTACTTTCAAGGATCACTTCTCAGTATATTGAGATCAGGCTCTGGTGCCAATTGAAAGAAATATGGGGCTAGGACTGTTCTGGGAACCAACCAACTGTGAGTATAACTGTGCTCACAAGTGTCAAGACAGTTGTCTTGTCAACTGCCGAAGAACGCAGTGAATGAAAAACCCAGAAAACGCAGCGGATTAAAAACGAACAGAAATTAAAAACACTTCAGCAAGAAATAACTTGCTGGAAAACTTTCATTAATAAAAGGTCTTGCAGAATACAAGACAATGAAAGAAACAAAACAACGAAAAGATCAAAACCTATTCTATCTTGAATAGACTAAACACCAAAAACACTTGTAGTTCTAAAAGGTTTAGAACTCCAAGAACAAATGAACTCTCTCTAATAATTCAGTAAAGAGAAAGTCTTGTGTGAGACGGTCTCACACATGAGACGGATCTTGACAAAATAGAAAATTGGCTTGCCTCGCCCACCCATAGGGGGCAAATCATTTAATCTCTCAAAGAGATCCGTCTCACGTGTGAGACCGTCTCATACAAGTTTTTGTCTTCTGTAAAAGGCGTGAGAACTCAGAGAGGCTTGACGGTTTCTTTTATAAGCTTTCTTGGCCGCTACTTCAATCCATGAGATCTTTAAGCAACCAATCAACCTTTCCTTTTGAGAGTCCACCTAAAATACAATCCTAAAATACATAACAACTTTCCAAAGATAAGCATCAATATGTTAGTGAAATAAATCCTAAATATATAAGTAATTATAAATAAAATATATACACTAATAACTAAAATATTCACAAAGATATACACTAAAATCAGAATCACAAAGATTAAAATATAATAGAGTATTTTCATACTCTTCAAACTCCCTATGTTAGGCTATTAATTTTAAAAAGCTCTACCGTTGTGGAAGAAGATTTGAACTTTTTGGCATCTAGGAACAACAAAAAAGCAATTTTCAAGAGATCTACCATTGTGGATGCTCTAACGTCTGTTGCTCCAGCCAGCTCAACTTTCAAGCTAGTTGGTGCTAGCTTGCAATTTGGGATGGAGCTAGTCTGTGTACCGGAATTGCCATTTTAAATTCATACTAATTCATTAACAAGAATGATTTATGGAGTAATATTTAAAAGTAAAAAGAAAAAACCAATTTTTTTTCGATAAAGCCTAGATTGTGATGAAGCCTAGATTGTATATAATGTAAAGGCAAAGACTTGGGTTGGATCGTCTCATCTTGTGAGACGGATCTCCCTATGGAGCGACCCGCCCAGCTCATCTCAGATCCGCCCGCCCAGCTTCCCCGCCTCCGAGCGCCTGCCTTACAAAAAAACCCTCCAATAACTTTAAAATGTAATATTTTAAGAGTTTAAAGTCAAAAAAAATCCGAAAACATTGTTGTGTTCGTCTCGACGAGATGATACAAACTAAATAAATTATGATATGGTTTGAAATTATCTTTTAAAAACATATTTCTTAACAACACAAAAAAATGAACTGTTCATCTGTAGCGACCCCAAAACCCGTTTATATTTATTTTATAATTTTGGGGATTTTTATTTGACTTATATGTGCATTTTATGTGTTGCATCATATTATATGATTTGCATATCATACTTGATTATTTGGGTTCTTTACTTAATTAGTAAAAATAATGATTTAAGGAGTTAAATGATCAAGTTGAAACTTTAGGGTCCTAGTTGAAAATGTAAGTTTAGGGGCTAAAGTGTTAACTTTAAAAGTTGGGTGATCAATTTGTAAAAATGGGTAAAAACCCTTTATTAAGCCATTTGCTTTCTTCTTCTTTCACTGTCTGATTTCTTCTGCAACTTTCCTCGTTCTGTTCGTAGGGTTAGGAGAAAAAGGTAAGTTCGACCCATTTCGATTTAATTCTTTTTATTTACTTACCCGTTTTAAAAACTAATTATATAAAAATGATCAGGGCGTCGAGTAGGTCATTCCTAGCCGAACAAAACTTATTTCAGCGATACTTTTTCTGGAACTAGGTAAGTTACTAATTCCCCTTTAAATGTTAAAATAGTCATATATGCTATATATGATACTCCTATTTGTTAATTTTGTGTTTTGGGTAATATTTGCTATACTTGTAATTTTGGGACAAAGGGAGTATATAGACTTGGTTGAGCTGAGTGTTGGAATGGTTTGGGAATGCAATTTGTATCCTTAATGAAAGTTACTTAAGTTGTGTAGCATATATGTGTTGTACTTTTGGGACGGAAGGAGTAAAAATTTAACTAAGGAAGAATCTGGGATTTGGCCCAAATTTGGAGGAGGCGCGCGCACCATATATAATGAGGCGCACGCATCCATTGGTACCAACTTAGGCAAGAATTGACTGGAGAAGGGAGGCGTGCGCATCCCTTTGGATGAGGCGCGCGCACCCTTAAGTGAATCAACAATAGTGAAGTTCTGGTCCTAGGAGGCGCGCGCACCCTAAGGGGGTGAGGCGTGCGCATCCCCCCTGTTTCCAAGGTTTGATAGTTTGTGTTATTTGGGGTATAAGAGGACAAGTGTGTATGTGATCCTTAGGGTTGTTTATGACTTAAACATGAATGTGTATGACTTTTATGTCGTTGATGAAAAAGATTTGGTTGTGACTAAATGTCCTTTTTGTGGACTTGTTATAAGGAATCTTTGTGTGCATCTTGTGATGTATTTGGCATAGTTCCTTCTTGGATTAAATGCCCCGGGTTGTGTTTAGCAAGTATTCATTACTGTGCTTCTTGTCCAGCTGGTCTTGTTGTGGAGTCAGCCAATGGAAGAATTATAGTGGTACAGGTAAGTCCACTATAAGGTTTTCCATTGGAGCTTGTGAGTCAGGCGGTGGGAGAATTATAGTGGCACACAAGCCAAGTTCACTATAAGGTGTCCACTGTGCCTTCTAGTTTCCCCAGTCCAGATTGGCCTTGGATGGGATGAATTGCTCCCTTTGGTGAGTATTTGGGTTATGACTTTGTGTCATATTTCCCTCTCTGGTTACTTGGTTCTATTGGTTATGGTTTGGTTTTCGGGATCCCGACGGCTTCAGCTATTTATGCTGTCAGATGGTTTTCTCTGATGGGTTTCTCAGTTGGTATCCTCATCAGTTATGGTTATTGGTTAAACCTTGGCTTTGGTATCCACCGGAGTGTGGGCAATGTGATATATAACTTGATGTTATGTGCTATATGCTATATGTTTACTTGTTGATATTGTTTCTTTATGATCATCATATCAGCATGTAACGTAGTTGCATTTTAGTAGCTTACTGAGATTTATTCTCACCCTTATTTGTTTACTGTTTTAGATAAAGGCGGGTCCAGGGGATAGGACACTTGGCACGGGAGGACGTTGGTTTGGTAAGAGTTGTGACTTGTTTTGTGAAGGTTACATTATATAAATGCAAACCCTTTGGGTAGAGTACCCGTACTTCTTATGGTTCCATCTATTTTGGTAAAGGTTGATGTATGTATATTTGTTTAAAAGTTTGTAAGCCTTCGGGCTAAGTACTTCCGCTGTGAAAGTGTTTGTAAAAGTTTGTTTCAAGTTAAGTGAAGTCTTTGAACTTCAAGTGTGTTTGTGCCACTTTCTAAAAGGACATTTCGAAAAATTTTCTAAAAGGTTTCATAACGTCTTCCACTCGTGTCCCGAGCGTGGGGCCAAGTAGGACCACGGGTACGGGGCGCGACAGTTGGTATCAGAGCTAGGTTGTAGATGGTCTAGAATGACTAAATGACCTAGGAGGGTAGTAGAGTATAGAGTGAGTAACGTTGAGTGTTTGATGCAGGTATTCATTAAAAATGGGTGAAACTGACGGAGATCAGGCCGGCTCTTCGGGGCAAGGGGACGCCAGAGAAGAGGCTCGAATTATGTTTCAAGGAATGTTTGAAGCAGCGATGAAAACTATAAATGATCAGAGGCAAGAAAGGGAACAGGTACCACCAAGATATGGCCTAGAACAGTTTCTGAAAATGAAGCCTATGGAGTATGATGGAGAGCCCGATGTATCTAAAACTGAAAGGTGGATTGAATCGATGGAAAAGATCTTTGATGCTTTGAGATGTTCGGAGGAAGATCAAGTCAGGTTTGCTACCTATAAACTGAATGGAGCGGCTGAGCATTGGTGGAAAGCTTTGAAAACAAAATGGGATGAGACTCACGTGCCTTATACTTGGGAGAATTTTCTGGGAAAGTTCAAAGAACACTTCATTCCTCGAGTAGATCAAGACAGGAAGGAGATGGAATATCTTAACTTGGAGCAAGGTTCCATGTCAATTGCTCAATATTCAGCTAAATTTTCAGAGTTGTCCAGGTATTGTACTCACCTAGTGGCAACCGAGGAGAGGAAGGCTACGAGGTTTGTGAAAGGTTTGAAAACTGTGATTAGAACTCAGCTAGTATCCCATAAGTTGCAAGATTTTCAGGATGCAGTGGATCGAGCTTACTAGGTGGAGCATGACATTGAGGAGCATAAAAGGAAAATGGAATTGTTAGGCGCTGGGAAGCAAGTTAGGCAACCACAACGTGGTGATAATCGAGGAAATCAAGGTGGATCTTCACAATTCAAAGGGTCTTCTCAAAGACAGTCAGGTAACAGAAATCAAAGTAACACTTCAGGGAGTCAGAGTAGAGGAGTTTGTAATTATTGTCAGAAAGAAGGGCATTCAGAAGAGAGATGTTGGAAGAAGCAGGGCAAGTGTTTGAACTGTGGTCAGTTAGGACATTTTCAGAGGGATTGCCCTAAGTATAGGATGCAAGCATCGGGAAGTGTGGTTGGGTCCTCTCAGGGTCAGAAGAGGGATTCCTCAGGCAAGCCTAAGGTTCAGGGTCGTGTTTTTGCTATTTCTCAGCAACAGGCTTCGGAGTCCTCTAATGTGATAGGAGGTATCATTTCTGTGTCTAGTTTGAGGGCACGTACACTTATAGACCCTGGATCATCGCATTCTTATGTGTCTGTGCATTTTGCTTCTCGATTGCATAAGTCTTCTGAATCTCTACCTTATGTGTTAGAGGTGTCAACTCCTATAGGGGAGTGTTTGGTGACCAATGAGGTGTTGCATTCTTGTGATGTGCATATACGTGAGCATGTTTTACCTGCTGATTTAGTTATCTTACCATTACAAGATTTTGATGTTATCTTGGGTATGGATTGGTTGGGTAAATATCATGCGTCTGTTGATTGTGCTAATAAAATGGTTACATTTTCTATCCCTAATGTTCCTAAGTTTTCTTTTGAAACTGTTCCTTGGGGTAGAGAGATTAGAATTATTTCTTATATGAAGGCTAGAAAGTTGTTGAACCGTGGTTGTGCGGGGTATTTGGCTAGTGTTTTGGATACTACAAAAAGGGTTCCTGATATTGAGGATGTTCCTATTGTTAAAGAATTTTCAGATGTATTTTCTTCTGAATATGCTATGCCTCCTGACCGGGAAATAGAGTTCTGTATTGACTTACTTCCAGGTACGGCTCCTATATCTGAGGCACCTTACAGAATGGCCCCCGCTGAATTGAAAGAGTTGAAGGTTCAGTTGCAAGAGTTACTTGATCGAGGATTCATTCGTCCTAGTGTATCCCCGTGGGGAGCTCCAGTATTGTTTGTTAAAAAGAAAGATGGGTCCTTGAGACTGTGTATTGACTACAGAAAGCTGAATCAGGTAACTATAAAGAATAAATATCCGCTACCTCATATTGATGATTTATTTGATCAACTTCAGGGGTCAGTTGTCTTTTCAAAACTTGACTTGAGGAGTGGGTACCATCAGTTGAAAATCCGTTCTGAAGACATTTCTAAAACTGCTTTTCGTAGTAGATATGGCCATTATGAGTTTCTTGTTATGCCTTTCGGGTTGACTAATGCTCCGGCTGTTTTTATGGATATGATGAACAGAGTCTTTAAACCTTATCTTGATACCTTCGTGGTTGTATTTATTGATGATATTCTGGTTTATTCCAAGTCCCGGAAAGAGCATGAACAGCATTTGCGAATGGTTTTATCTATTCTTCGTGAGAAACAGTTGTTTGCTAAATTCAGTAAATGTGCTTTTTGGCTCAATGAAGTATCTTTTCTTGGGCACGTGATTTCTAATAAAGGTATATCAGTTGATCCATCCAAAGTTGAGGCTATTGTGAATTGGAGGAGGCCAGAATCAGTTACAGAAATTCGAAGTTTCTTGGGGTTAGCTGGGTACTACAGAAGGTTCATTGAGGGGTTTTCTAAGATTGCAACTCCCTTGACTCAGTTGACTCGAAAGAATATTCCTTATGTGTGGGATGAAAAGTGTCAAGCTAGTTTTGAAGAATTGAAGAAGAGATTGACTACAGCTCCTATTCTCGCCCTACCTAATGGTAATGATGATTTGGTAATCTATAGTGATGCTTCTAAAGAAGGCCTCGGGTGTGTATTAATGCAGAATGGAAGGGTGATTGCATATGCTTCGAGGAAGTTGACTCCGAGTGAGCAGAATTATCCTACCCATGATATGGAGCTTGCAGCTATTATCTTTGCATTACACAAGTGGAAACATTATCTTTACGGAGCAAGGTTTGAGATTTTCACAGATCATCAGAGTTTGAAGTATCTTTTCTCCCAGAAAGAGTTGAATAATAGACAACGAAGATGGATGGAGCTATTGAAGGATTATGATTGTACAATTTCTTATCATCCGGGCAAGGCAAATGTGGTAGCTGATGCTATTAGCCGGAAGTCTTATGTAGCTTCATTGATGGTGCGGGAATGGAAGATGTTGGAGGATGCTCGAGAGTGGAGTCCTTATGAATCAAAGCATGGAGCTATTTTTGCGAACATTCGAATATTTCCAACTTTAGTTCAACAAATAAAGGAAGCTCAGAAGGATGACCCGGAATTGGTAAAGATTATGGATAAAATCAAAGATGGTAAATTTGAGGATTTCTCACTCAGTTCTGAAGGGGTATTAACTTTCAGGGGTCGTTTGTGTGTACCTAATGTTGATGGGATTAAACGCCAAGTTCTTGATGAAGGCCATAAATCAAGGTATACTATTCATCCCGGGAGTACTAAAATGTATCAGAATTTGAAGCAACACTTTTGGTGGAATAATATGAAGAGAGAGATAGCTGATTATGTATCCAAGTGCTTAACATGTCAACAAGTTAAAGCTGAACATCAAAGGCCTGCAGGATTGCTTCAACCGTTGGAGATTCCGGAATGGAAGTGGGAACATGTTACTATGGATTTTGTGACAGGGTTACCTCGTACTCGAAGAAGGTTTGATGCGGTTTGGGTGATTGTTGATAGATTGACAAAGTCTTCTCATTTTCTACCTATTGAGATTGGTTATTCTATGGAAAAGCTGGCAACTTTGTACATTAATGAGATCGTGAGATTACATGGAGTTCCAGTGAGCATTGTATCTGATCGTGACCCTAGATTCACATCTCGGTTTTGGCAAGCGTTTCAGAAGGCGTTGGGTTCAGAGTTGAGATTTAGTACAGCTTTTCATCCTCAAACAGATGGCCAGTCCGAGAGAACTATCCAGATTCTTGAGGATATGTTGAGGGCTTGCTCCGTTGATTTTTCAGATTCGTGGGATATTCATTTGCCTCTCGTAGAGTTTGCTTATAATAACAGTTTTCAGTCCAGTATTGGGATGGCTCCTTATGAAGCTTTGTATGGAAGGAAATGTCGGTCTCCTATCTGTTGGGATGAAGTGGGAGAAGCCAAGATTTGGGGTGTTCAGATGGTTAATGATTCAGTTGAGAAGGTTAAACTTATTCGAGATCGTTTGAGTACTGCCCAGAGTAGACAGAAAAGCTACGCTGATCATCGGAGGCGAGACCTTGAGTTCGAAAAGGGTGACTTTGTGTTCTTGAAGGTTTCCCCTAAGGTTGGTATTCGAAGATATGGAAAGAAAGGCAAGCTTGCTCCGAGGTATATTGGTCCATTTGAGATTCTTGGAAGAGTGGGGGATCGGGCTTATCGTCTTGCATTACCTCCTTCTCTTGATAAGATCCATAATGTGTTTCATGTTTCTATGCTTCGGAGGTATGTGTATGATTCTTCTCATGTTTTATCTGAGGTTCCCGAGGATATTGAGCCAAGTATGTCTTATGAGGAACATCCGGTCCAAGTTATTGATTCGAAGGTGCAAGAATTGAGAAACAAAAGTATTCCTCTTGTTCGAGTTGTGTGGAGGAATCATAATGTGGAGGAATCGACTTGGGAACTTCGGGAGGAGATCGAGAGGAAGTACCCTTGGTTGTTTGAGGGCCTCGGTAAGTAACCCTAAAATTCGGGACGAATTTTCTTTAAGGGGGAGTGATTGTAGCGACCCCAAAACCCGTTTATATTTATTTTATAATTTTGGGGATTTTTATTTGACTTATATGTGCATTTTATGTGTTGCATCATATTATATGATTTGCATATCATACTTGATTATTTGGGTTCTTTACTTAATTAGTAAAAATAATGATTTAAGGAGTTAAATGATCAAGTTGAAACTTTAGGGTCCTAGTTGAAAATGTAAGTTTAGGGGCTAAAGTGTTAACTTTAAAAGTTGGGTGATCAATTTGTAAAAATGGGTAAAAACCCTTTATTAAGCCATTTGCTTTCTTCTTCTTTCACTGTCTGATTTCTTCTGCAACTTTCCTCGTTCTGTTCGTAGGGTTAGGAGAAAAAGGTAAGTTCGACCCATTTCGATTTAATTCTTTTTATTTACTTACCCGTTTTAAAAACTAATTATATAAAAATGATCAGGGCGTCGAGTAGGTCATTCCTAGCCGAACAAAACTTATTTCAGCGATACTTTTTCTGGAACTAAGTAAGTTACTAATTCCCCTTTAAATGTTAAAATAGTCATATATGCTATATATGATACTCCTATTTGTTAATTTTGTGTTTTGGGTAATATTTGCTATACTTGTAATTTTGGGACAAAGGGAGTATATAGACTTGGTTGAGCTGAGTGTTGGAATGGTTTGGGAATGCAATTTGTATCCTTAATGAAAGTTACTTAAGTTGTGTAGCATATATGTGTTGTACTTTTGGGACGGAAGGAGTAAAAATTTAACTAAGGAAGAATCTGGGATTTGGCCCAAATTTGGAGGAGGCGCGCGCACCATATATAATGAGGCGCACGCATCCATTGGTACCAACTTAGGCAAGAATTGACTGGAGAAGGGAGGCGTGCGCATCCCTTTGGATGAGGCGCGCGCACCCTTAAGTGAATCAACAATAGTGAAGTTCTGGTCCTAGGAGGCGCGCGCACCCTAAGGGGGTGAGGCGTGCGCATCCCCCCTGTTTCCAAGGTTTGATAGTTTGTGTTATTTGGGGTATAAGAGGACAAGTGTGTATGTGATCCTTAGGGTTGTTTATGACTTAAACATGAATGTGTATGACTTTTATGTCGTTGATGAAAAAGATTTGGTTGTGACTAAATGTCCTTTTTGTGGACTTGTTATAAGGAATCTTTGTGTGCATCTTGTGATGTATTTGGCATAGTTCCTTCTTGGATTAAATGCCCCGGGTCGTGTTTAGCAAGTATTCATTACTGTGCTTCTTGTCCAGCTGGTCTTGTTGTGGAGTCAGCCAATGGAAGAATTATAGTGGTACAGGTAAGTCCACTATAAGGTTTTCCATTGGAGCTTGTGAGTCAGGCGGTGGGAGAATTATAGTGGCACACAAGCCAAGTTCACTATAAGGTGTCCACTGTGCCTTCTAGTTTCCCCAGTCCAGATTGGCCTTGGATGGGATGAATTGCTCCCTTTGGTGAGTATTTGGGTTATGACTTTGTGTCATATTTCCCTCTCTGGTTACTTGGTTCTATTGGTTATGGTTTGGTTTTCGGGATCCCGACGGCTTCAGCTATTTATGCTGCTCAGATGGTTTTCTCTGATGGGTTTCTCAGTTGGTATCCTCATCAGTTATGGTTATTGGTTAAACCTTGGCTTTGGTATCCACCGGAGTGTGGGCAATGTGATATATAACTTGATGTTATGTGCTATATGCTATATGTTTACTTGTTGATATTGTTTCTTTATGATCATCATATCAGCATGTAACGTAGTTGCATTTTAGTAGCTTACTGAGATTTATTCTCACCCTTATTTGTTTACTGTTTTAGATAAAGGCGGGTCCAGGGGATAGGACACTTGGCACGGGAGGACGTTGGTTTGGTAAGAGTTGGGACTTGTTTTGTGAAGGTTACATTATATAAATGCAAACCCTTTGGGTAGAGTACCCGTACTTCTTATGGTTCCATCTATTTTGGTAAAGGTTGATGTATGTATATTTGTTTAAAAGTTTGTAAGCCTTCGGGCTAAGTACTTCCGCTGTGAAAGTGTTTGTAAAAGTTTGTTTCAAGTTAAGTGAAGTCTTTGAACTTCAAGTGTGTTTGTGCCACTTTCTAAAAGGACATTTCGAAAAATTTTCTAAAAGGTTTCATAACGTCTTCCACTTGTGTCCCGAGCGTGGGGCCAAGTAGGACCACGGGTACGGGGCGCGACATCATCGCTTGAAATGTAACACTTTTTATGAAAACAATAACAGTGTAGTCTTGAGAACCTTACTATTTTATTGTTACATGTAACAAAACTTTTGCAGAAAAATTGAAATAGTTTGATAGATTTGTTTTGGTTAGAGAAATTAATAATTAAAATGTAACAGAGTATATACCCCCTCCGTCCCAGCACAAATATGACTAAAGGAGTGGGCCAATAATTAAGAGAAAAATAGTGTATGTGTGGTAGATAATGAATAGAGAGAATGAGTGGGGTAATAGTAGTGTTGGTTGAATAAATTGAGTGATGGAAAATGAAGAGAGAGAATGAGTGTGGTTAAATGGTGGGGTTGGTTGAATATAAATATATAAAAACATTTCCATTTTAGGTAGTCTCAATTTTTTTTGGATGGCCTAAAAGGGAAAGAAGTCCTACTTGTTCTGGGACGGAGGGAGTATATGATTATAATTTGTTATATAGATAAATGTAACTATTTTATAGAGTAAATGTTACAATTGTTTTCTTTAAAATAAAAAGTAAGACATGTACATAATCAGTTGCATTTTAATTGTTACTTTCTCTTAAAAAACAATTGCTACATTCAGCTTTTTTAAATTATAAATCATTAAGTGTTTTACCAATTAAAAATTTGCACAACTAAATGTAATAGTTTTTATAATAAAATATAACAGTAGTTTTTTGGAGTAAATCTTATTTTATTCTCAATCTCTTTGTGCAAATGTATGTTTACATTTCAGAATAAAAACTGGTACATTCTAGAAAGAAATGTTACATTTCAAAATAAAAACTGTTACAATTGAAGGAAAAAAAAAAGATTACATTCATTTATTATAAAATATAACGTTAGTTTTAGAGTCAATCTTATGTTATCCTTAATACATTTTCTGCAAAATTATGGTTATATTTCTGAATAAAAACTGTTACATTTTTTTCAAACAATATTACATTCTTTTACTAAAAGTGTTACATTTGTTCACGGGGAAATTTGCAATTTGGTTCCTGACATTTGCAAACTTTTGCAATATTGCTCCCAACAGTTTTTTTTCTCCAATTAGTTCCCAACATTTACATTTTTTTGCAATGTGGCTATAAAAGTAAATGGGCGTTAGTTTTCTAACAGATTTTATGTCATGTGACTAGCACATGACGTTTTAAAGGATGTTTTAAAATATTCGTAAAGCTATACATATCCGATTGATATGATTCTTTTTTATATTGAAATTAATATTTAAATCTACAGCATATTTTTTTGGAAATTTGTTGGGAAACTAAATTATTTTTACATTTAATCTTAATTTTAAATATTAAAATAATAAAAAAACATGTGAAATATAATCTAAAAAGGATATTAGCCCAAGTATGTTTCATATGAAGTAATTTCTATATGTATCTTTCCTAAAGTTTATTTTTCTCCACCCCTCTGCCACTTTCCCGCAACACCCATTCCACATACACTCTTCCCTCGATTCATCGTCCTCTTCTTCTCCCATTTTTTCTATCAAACATTTTTATGAACTGATAATCTACATATAGAATTTACTTCATATGGAACATATTTGGGCTAATATATTTTTTAGATTATATTTTACGTGTTTTCTATTTTTTTAATATTTAAAATTAAGATTAAATGTAAAAATAATCCAACTACCCAATAAATTTCCAAAAAAATATATGTTGTAGATTTAAATATTAGCTTCAATTTAAAAGAAGAATCATATTAATCGGATATGTATAGCTTTAAGAATATCGTAAAACGTCATGTGCTAGTCACATGACATAAAATCTGTTAGAAAACTAACGCCCAGATACTTTTTTAGCCACATTGGAAAAAATGTAAATGTTGGGAACTAATTGGCGAAAAAAAAAAAAAACTATTGGGAGCAACATCACAAAAGTTTGTAAATGTCAGGAACCAAATTGCAAATTGCCTTTTGTTCACGAGAAAAAATAGCTGGGAAAAAAAATGGAGAGCATTAATATTTTTTTCTTTTGCGCCGGGTTGACCTATAAAAAATCCGTCTTACAGAGACGGTCTCCCAAGAGAACAGCCCATAACGTAATTTCATCTATTTTCGAATATAGAAAGCTATAGCTATTCCATCCAGAAACATTTTTTTTTTGTTGACTAAATATTGAGTGTAATTCATGATAACATCGTGGATATAGAGAGCTATTCCATTCAGAAACATTGTTCTTTTGTTGAATAAATATTGAGTGTAATTCATCATAAACCAATTACAATGTGAAACTTTCAAAAAAGTGAAAAGGCTCAACAAATCATGTAGCAGACCATCTTATAAACGAATATAATTCACAAGTACAAACCTTACTTTATTAACAAATGTAGATATTATTATTTCAAAAAAAAAAATGTAGATATTTATCAATTCCCATTTCGACAAGGCCGCGTTCCCATATCTTTCAATTTTTCCCTAAGAATAAATTTTTGGATCTTGCCCGTCGAATTGATCGGTAAATTGCCAAAAATAACCATCACCGGTATCATATGACTCGGCAATTTTCCCTTGCAATAATCGATAATCTCATCACTCATCAAACAACACCCTTCTTTCAACTTCACAAACGCGCAAGGAACTTCACCAAAATCCGCATCCTCCATGCCCACAACCGCGACTTCAACTACCATAGGATGGCTTACTAACACAACTTCGATAGCCATCGTGCTTATAGTTTCCCCCTCACAAATAACTTGGTCCATAAATCGATCCTTCATTTCTATGCGACCATCTGGATGCTTAACACCCAAATCCCCGGTCGTATACCACCCGCCTTTTAGCGCATTTTGCGCCCTTTCCAAATTCTTGAGGTACCCTGACATTAAAATATTGCCCCTAAACATCACTTCCCCTATGGTATTGCCATCTTGCGGCACGCTTTCCATACTTTCACGGTCTTTCACATCAACTTCTTCCATTAGTATGTTATGAACCCCTTCAAGACATCTTATACTTGTACAATCATCAGTCTCGGGTTCCAAAGGTTGTACCATCATAGGTCCTAGCGCTTCGGTCATTCCATATCCTATATTAACATTAAATCCCAAATCTTTAACTATTTTGAGAACTTGAGGAGGTGGCAATACTCCGGCCACTAAAATTTCAACCTTCGTAAGTAGAGGGCGATGATGACTAGATGGCGAATCGGCTATCTTGTTCAAAATCACAGGCGATCCAAATAAATGTGTCACGTTATATAACGCGATAGAATCAAATATGACTTTAGGGGTAACGTCCCTTATGCAAATATTCATGCCACCCAATGCAGCCATAGCCCAAGTGAAGCACCACCCATTGCAGCGAAACATGTCAACTGTCCACAAGAAAACCGACATTTTTCTCACCTCACTCCTAAAAATCACCGCTAGGGAATTAAGATAGACTGCCCTATGGCTATATATAACACCTTTAGGCGTCCCCGTTGAGCCAGAGGTGTAGCTGACTGAAATAGGGTCACGTTCGTCATCAGGATGGATAATTGTGAAATCGGGCTTCCCCATTGCAAGAATTTCATCGTAAATCATGTATTTTTGTGGGATTTTTATAGGACTCCATAATGTAGATTGATCTTGTTCCATTATGAGGACAAGTTGAGGTAGATTGATTTTGGCCCGAGCGAGTATGTCAAATGATTTGAGGACAACTTCTATGGATTGATAGTCGACAAAAATAGCCTTTGGTTCTAATTGCTCGAGTATTGTTGCCAATGTAGGTGGATCGAGGCGTGGATTGAGGGCGGATAGGATTGCACCCGCCATTGGAACAGCGAAATGGAGCTCATATAGGGCGGGAATGTTGGGTGCCATGGCCGCAACCTGTTCAAACAACAATGTTATGGTACAATTATAGTGTATAATCCTTAGATGTCAAAAGCAAAAGAGAGATTTAGGCGCAACCATAAATTCTTGTCTTGAAATTAAAATGAATTTTGTCAAACTAAATTACTGCACTTCCAATTTTTATTCAATTAATTCTAATAGCCCTGGCAATAATAGCATTATATAAAGGAGAAAATTTTGGGGGAAATTAGTTTCTCCATAAGTTATAAAAAGTCCATTTTTTTTTATAGGGGTTAACGTTATATAAAGAATAGATTTTTGGTGGAAACTAGTTTCTCCTTAAATAATAGAAAGTTTACTTCTTTTCTACTTGCAAGCATTTAACGAGCATTTAAATTTGAAAATCAAGACTTTTTATAATGAGTTGATTTTGGGGGAAACTAGTTCTTCATAAGTTATAAAAAGTCATGTTTTTTAACCCTTCTTAAACCCTAAAAGGCATAAACCCTAAATTTTAACCCTTATAAAACATGACTTTTTATAACTTATGGAGAAACTAGTTTCCCCCAAAATTTTCTCTTTTATAATTTAGGAGAAATTTCTTGTGAAAGGCCATCCACTATGGATTCAACACCATTTCCATTCAACACCCACTTTATCACTCCACATCATCTTCTCTGTCTTCCAACTAATCCATTCAACACTCATTCAACTTTTAACCCTACAATGGTTGTAGAGAAAAGGAAGATTACTTGAATTTTGAGTATTGGAAGGGTTATTATTGGGATCCATTTAAAAAAAAAAGATGGTTTTTTTTTTTTTTTCGAAATACAATGAAACTCATGTCAATTTATAGAGAAAAAAAATCTGGAATTTTGGTGTTAAAAAAAAACTGTGAAATAATTGAGCTGAAAAAGCTGGGAAAAAAAGTAATTCGGTCCAGTGTGTGCCCGACACGTGTCCAGTCCAGGAAAGAAAAAGAAAAAAAAGGGGGGTTGCCGCCGGTCACACGCGCCATTGTCTCCGCGTGTGATACACGCACCAATTCGGTCCAGCGTGTGGCCGCCGCGTGTCGAGCCCGCTGACACCTCTCTGCATTCACGGGTGTTGAATTAATTCAACACATTTGCCATTCAACCCCTGAATTCAATACTCCATTGCAGTAATTCAACTTTTCTTTTTTTTTGAATCTACATTCAACACCCCAAATTCACACCCATTGTACTCGGTCTAAGTATCAATTGTAGCTGCATTCAATGCAATGATTATTATTTATTTGTTTTGTAGGGAAGACTATGGTGTGCGGTTGACTTTCTTGCAGTTGACTTTTACATAATGCTTTTTCATAGTACTAGTGGCTTTCATTTAAACCCCTATTGTTATTTTTCATTTATTAATTTTGATCTTAACATACTTTAGTTTGCAGGGTCAGTTTAGAATTTCAGAATCTATTTACACTTATAATATAAGTGGGTCATCTTAAAATAAATATTACATAAATTATAAAATATACTTATGCAAAAGTGGAAATTTCCATCTTGTCTCACTCATCTATCAACACTCACAACACATCACCCTTTTCACTTTTTCCCTTAATCTTGTGCCATAATTTTTTTGTGCAATTTCCACCGGGACGGAGGGAGTATTTAGTATGTGTTGTTTTATTATGGTACAATCAATTAATAAGTAGTAAATTATTATTTCTTAAATATATCGACAAGTCAAATAAACATATCTTGTAACTAAATTTGGGTGTTTCATATCTTTTTTGGTTTTTTGATCAAAACTATATTGATGACAAAAACTTGTGTGAGAACACTCCAACCCGTCTCATGGGTGAGACGGGTCATTTTTTTGACCCATTACCCGACCCACAACCCTGCTCCAGGACCCATGGGGGACCCTGCCACGTGGCAGCCCCTCATTGGCCGATTTTTTTTTTTTTTTTTGGTTTGTGAAAAGTAATAGTTACCATCTCTTAAAGTAATAGTTACCATCTCTTAAAGTAATAGTATTTTTCCTATGCTTTCTTCGTTTGCCAAAAGTAATACTTATTATAACTAAAATGTAACAAACGTGTTATTTATATGTAATAGTATTTGTACATAATTGTAATACATATGTATAGATATCTATATGTTTTCAAACAATAAGTTACAATGGGGTCAAATTTATCATGATACATGTAAAAGTATTACATTATCTATAGAAATCTGTTACAATTTCGTCAATCAAAGTGTTACATTTACTTGTATAAACTTACTATTACATTCATATACATAAGTTATTACTTTTCAAATGTTATTTTCTTTTAAAAAATAAAATTTAAAATACACATTATATTACATTTTAGCTAAAGCACTATTATATTTCAGCATAGATGATTATTACATTTAGATATTGTTTGGGTTACATGTAATTATATTTAGTATTACATTTGTAAAAATGGGTAAAAACGAGCTTTTGTTTTTTTAAAACAAGTATTACGTTTACTTATGAACAATGTTACTTTAAGAGATGGTAACTATTATTTTTTGCTAAACCACTGAAAAGCCGAAAAAAATATAAAAACTAAAAAAAAAAACAATTTTTTTTTCCGGCCAATAGTGGATTGCCACGTGGCGGGTTCGGTCCATGGATCATGGGGTGACCCGTCTCATGCATGAGACGGATCCCCTTGTTCTCATGGGAGACCACCTCTATATTGATTATCTAGAATGTCATATAGCATGTACATAACCTTACAATGGAAAATATTCATGTCTTCTATATGGCTATTTGTTGGCGTATATTCCCTAGGCAATTGACAAAATTATAATCCTTGAATGTCTAAATTTCATTTAGAGAAACACTTTAAAAATATTTAATTTTATAAATAATTAAATGGGGTCTATCGAAAAGATAAAATAATTTAATAGAAAAAATACATAGATGTTTTTGTTATTCACATACTTTTAAAATTTTTTTCCACATGCTTAACATCAACTATTAAAATGAGTAGTGATTTTTTTGTAAAAGTATATTTTTTTTTAAAAGAACATAACATTAGTTTTAGGATAAAAATCTCTTGAAATTTGACATTTATTTACAAACAGAAGAAATAGGTTTTTATTAGTACAATAATTGAACAAGATACTAAATATATGTAAACCAAGAAACACGAGAATATTGATATTGCGTTGAGGGACTTACAACATCTCCAGTTTTCGCTCCCAACTGTGACAGACCAGAAGCAATTTTAAAACATCTGTCGTATGTTTCTCTCCACACATATCTCGTATCACCGTATATAATAGACACTTTTTCACCGTAAACACATCTAGCTCTCTCTAAGAAGCTTATAGGTGACAAAGGAACAAAATTTGCAGGACAATGAAACAAACCCTCCATGATTAATACTATCACTTTTATGCACACCTTTCTCTCTCAACCTCCCCTTCTCCAAAACAACAAGAGTTATACTTGTATTTATACACATGTTTTATGTATATATAATTTAGTGAGAAATGGACTAAGCCCACACTCAATTAAAATATACTAAAAATAGCAAATACATTATTACAAAATGCGAAATAAGTTTGTATATTTCGGCTAGTCCAAGTCTTCTTTATGAAAAATGGGGTGTAACGTCAGTTTATAAGCTAGTCAGGCCATAACTAAATATTAAATTGAAGAATATTTATTTAAAATAACTTATGAGAAGAGAGAATGATGTCATCAATTACACCCCATGGTATTAGTGTTTTCTTTCATCAGCATTATTTTCCATTCATGACATGGGTAGGATAAGAATGGGAATAGTTAGAGCAACGATTGGGGCAGATCACAAAATTTTGCTCATAAAATTAGGTGGCGATATTTTATTGGTTGCATCGATGCACCTGCCACATTCTAATTAAAAATACAAAGACAATTTTTATATTTAAGATTTTGTGAGCAAGATTTTTTAAACTATTTTGTGCCTCTATTATTCGAATCGTTAATGCCAACTATGGATAACCAAACATACCATCCTCTTTATAGACTATAGTGAAGGATTTGGATTCATATTTTGAATTTAGACTAAGGTTGCGTTTGATGCATCAAACACTAGATGCTTGATGCTTAATAGAATGTAAAGTAATTTGGAGGTAAGATACATTTGATCACATTGAGCGCTAGATGTCGAGTGTTGAGTGAGACTCTTATTCATTAAGCAAGGATAATGATTCTCAATCATTAAGAGGGTGTTGGACATATCCATGTTGGATGAAAGAATTAATTCATTGCATCATACCTCCAAATTAGTCTACGTTCTATTAAGCATCAAACAACGCAACCTAATTCAAATTAATATCAATCACTAATTAAAATAAGTTTTATTTAGAAAAAGAAATATAGTGCTTCCGAAGTTGCACACAGGAGAAACATCCAACTCTTATATAGTCGGATGCTACTACTCCAAACCTAAAATATTGTTTATAACAATTTATGTGATTAATTTTTGATGAAAAAATCGATAAAACCCTTTTAGCTTCGCTAAATTTCTTGATGTTCCATTAAAATGGTAAATATTTGTAATTTCTTACGTTGACGAAAAAATCAATACGCAAAATTCATTCCGTCTCAGTTTAAGGTTTTTTGTTTAACTTTACACGGATATAAGAAAAAAAATAAATGTTGTGAGTATGAAAAGTTAAGTATGAGAGAGAAAGTGGGTAGGGAGTTTTTTTTTTGAGAAGGAGAAATGGGTTTCATTGTCCATTTTAAGTAATAAAGTAACAAACTTTAATCGGAAACATACTAAAAAAGAAAGTAAAAACTTAAAACTGGGACGAAAGGAGTATTTATTTTCAAACGAAAAATATTAAACTTATATTGTATGAACTTGTGCAAAGGGATGGCCAAACGGAACCGGCAAACCGGCCCGAAACTGGAATCGGAAAGCCCAGAACCGCCTTGAACCTTGACGAAAACCGGAACTGTGTGAACCGAAACCGTTTGTAACACGGGCCGGTTCCGGTTCATCCCCTCTGAAAACTGTGAACCGGCAGTTCTGAACCGCCATGAACAGCCTAGACCGAACCGGAACTGTCATCAAAACCGTTAGAAACCGTTAAAAATCGTTAGATTTCTAACGGTTTTATCAGAATTAACCGTTACTAACGGAAAGTTGACAAAAAAATTGAGTTTTGACTGAATTTTTAGCCAAATTCAGTGAATAAAAATAATAAAAATTTGTTGAGTATATAAAAGAAAAGAGAGATGGACCTCTTTAATTTTTTAAACATTTTTTCTATACATTTTTGTAAAAAAATCGGTAATAAAATATTATTAAAATTGTTTTTTTTGTTATTTTTTTTTAATTAAAAAAAAACTGTGGACCGACGGTTCCTAACCGTAACCGTAACCGGAAGAGAAACAGTTCAGTTACGGTTCAAAGATTTTCCGAAACCGGAACCGACGGTTCAGAACCGAAACCGTGTTTGGTCATCCGTACTTGCAGTATTCTAAAAGACCCCGTCTAGGCCGCCTAGGCGTTCATGAAACGCCTAGGTCCCGTCTAGGATGATATAGTTATTTCAAAATTCTCAGCCACGCCTAGATCCCGCCTAGGCCCCGCCTAGGCGCTAGACGCCCTTGCTACGCTTAGCGACCGCCTAGCATTTTTTAGAACCTTGCGTACTTGTGCATTCATTACGCAGTTATCAAGTTAGACCTTCTTCTTTCTTTTAAAAAAAAGTTAGACCTTCTACCTGTAGATAGAAATGGTCCCACACGGAGAAAACGCGTTTTCTTGACTTGAAAAACAGAAACACATGGCCATCGACGCATAATAAACTTGTTTTTAAAATTACAGATGCTTATAAATATTTATATATGGTGAAATTAAATCACTGAACATGTTCTCTTCAGGATTTTATGGTCGGCTCTAAGAAAAAGTGAGAAAAGTAAATAATAAATTGGAGGAAACTTAAATGAATAATATAATACGGAGTAACACAACACCATAAACATATTCTCTTTAGGATTTTCTGGTTGGTTCCAAAAAAAATAGTCATGAAAAGAAATAATGAAATGAATTATATTTGATTGAACAAATAACCTAATGGGATCTTGATGTAGGCAGCGGAACAAATAAAAGGGATAAAAAGGATCGAATACGGTAGAACTCAATCGATACTCGTAAACGATGGGATAGATAATCGAAACTAGTAGAATTTAATCGATACTAGTAAACGATCTTCAACCTAGCAGAATTTATTCAATACTAAAGTTGGCATCCAAAAGGAATTCAATCACTTTTAGGAAATAGAGAGTAAACACTCAATATCAAAAGTTTATTAATAATCAATCAATGTTCGGAATTACATAAAGACCTATTTTTATAAGGCTCCTAAGACTTGGAAATCAAGTCAACCACTTGTAAAAATAACCCTAATCTATATGGTAACCTATTGGACTCTTAAAATATCAAAATAAAGTCCTAATCTACTTCTAAATATGAAAATATTACCTATCAAACATTAAATTCGAAAAATACAATAAAAATGACAATAATAATTAAAATTAAACTTTAAACTTATCCCTATATCGATCTCCATCATTCTCCTCGGCTTCGAAAAATTCGTCCTCGAATTTGAAACGGTTTGTAATTGAATTTGTAGCAGAGCAAAGAGAACATAAGTATCCTTCCATCGAGTCCTAACATTAGGATCTTCAAATCTTCAAATAGTTGACGGACTTTAAACTTACCAACTTGGGTGATAACATCCATCCAATCAGTCCATCGTAGTTTAATAAACTCACGAAGTAACAAGCTTCTAATGTAACTCGAAGAAGATGACTTCATAAGAGGAACATCAAAGGGGTTGAAAAATTGATGTGTAGAAAATTCTCCATCCTGGGTCGGAGGTTGATACCACACATTCGTAGGTTCTAGAGTGGGTGAATTGGTAAAAGGAAAAACAGTGTCGAATTGACAAATTTCGCAATGACATTCATCATAAATTGGAGGTTTTGAGCAATCAACAGGAATATCATTACTTGGAGAATCAAAAAAAGGCCACGAGAAATCAATCATTTTTTTTTTGGAATTTTTTTTTTCAGAAAAGAAGAAAAAAATATATAAAGAAATACCTTAACTGAATTTAGAAAAATTCAGGTTCAGGCTCTGAATACCAAATGATGTAGGGAAGCAGAAGCATAAGAGAGATAAATAATCGAATACGGTAGAATTCAATCGATAGTCGTAAACGATCTTCACTTAGCAGAATTTAATCAATACTAAAGTTGGGATAGATAATCAATTACTGTAGAATTTAATCAATACAAGTAACTGATCCTTCAACACTAGTAGAATTTAATCAATACTAAGAGTTGGACGAAAGGAGAAACAGTCAAACTTTCGGATTTAACAAAAGAGCAACGCTCAATCAAATTTTATTCATCAATAAACCGATTTTCGGAATTAAACATAACCTAATTTTTATAAGCCTCCTAAGACTTGGAAAACAAGTCAAAGACTCCTAAAAATAACCCTAATCTATATAGTAACCTAATAGAGTCCTAAAATAACAAAATAAAGCTTAAATCTACTTTAAACATGAAATTAAAACCTATCTAAATATAATTCCGAAAATTACAATTAAATAGAAAATAATTAAAATAAAACCTAAAATTATCCCTAATATGTTGATCTCCATCATTCTTCCCCGCTTGAAGAAAATTCGTCCTCAAATTTTGAGTACTGCTTTGAGGGCCATGTCTTGAATTTCTTTTCCACAACGTCGATGAACTTTAGTTCTTGAAACCCTAGTCACAATATCTATCCAATCACTCCATTGAATTGATATAAAGTGATTGATAATTAGTTTCTGAACGATCCATGAAATTGAAGAATGGAAGGTATAGACATCAAAGGGATCTTCATACCGATGAATAAAATTGAAAGCTTCAAAACTCCATATCAAATCATCTTGTGCGACTTCAAGGCCAATTATTTTCAGACCAATTGACTGTGATGTCATAAATTGACAAATCTCACAATTACATTTGTCAAAACAGGGGGTTTTGACCAATCCACAAAAAGATCAATGCTAGGAGATTCAACGAAGGGCCACGAAAAATCAAACATTTTTTTTTTCTTTTTTGGACATTTTTTTTCGGAAAAGAAGAAAAAATAGATAAACAAATACCTTAACTGAATTTAGAAAAATTCAGGTTCAGGCTCTGAATACCAAATGATGTAGGCAGCGGAACAAATAAAAGGGATAAAAAGGATCGAATACGGTAGAACTCAATCGATACTCGTAAACGATAGGATAGATAATCGAAACTAGTAGAATTTAATCGATACTAGTAAACGATCTTCAACCTAGCAGAATTTAATCAATACTAAAGTTGGCATCCAAAAGGAATTCAATCACTTTTAGGAAATAGAGAGTAAACACTCAATATCAAAAGTTTATTAATAATCAATCAATTTTCGGAATTAAATCAAGACCTCTATTTTTATAAGGCTCCTAAGACTTGGAAATCAAGTCAACTACTTCTAAAAATAACCGTAATCTATATGGTAACCTATTCGACTCTTAAAATATCAAAATAAAGTCCTAATCTACTTCTAACTATGAAAATACTACCTATCAATCATTAAATCCGAAAAATACAATAAAAATGACAATAATAATTAAATTTAAACTTTAAACTTATCCCTATATCGATCTCCATCATATCTTAAATAATTGTCTATTTGAAGTTTTAGCTTAAATTTGTACTCCCTAGTTAAAACGTGAGGTGCTGTCGTTTTCGGGGGTGTACAACCAATATACTCCATCCATCCGTCCCGCTCAAAATAGGATTTTGGTAAACTTGACTTTACTTTGACCAAGCCTTTTGAAAAAAATATAATAATCCAAATAAAAATTTAAAAATTATTATTGTATCTCAATTAATAATACTCTCAATAACAATTGTTAAATTTATATTAGGATAATTATTTCTTATTTAAATTACATGGTCAAAATATAAAAAAGCTACCAAAATCCTATTTCGGGCGGGACAGAGAGAGTATACAAGTTAGGAAGCATCTTCAAATCCCTACAAATATGCTACAAATTACAACTTACTTAATACACATTTATCAAAAGAGAAAGAATAAATACAAAATGAAAAGATAGATGATATGGAAAATATTGACGAGGTCGTCAATATCTCAGACATCTCTTAGTTTCGAAATAAATATTTAAAAAATGTAAATTTATTTTTGATCAATATAAATTTAAATATAATATTTATATTCATTTATGGACCGAGGCGTAAAGTTTTAAACAATTTTAGTTACATTATGCATAAGTATCGCTTTTAGCCTCCTTGTATAAGACTATGGATAAGTATCGCTTTTAGCCTTCTTGTATAAGACTGTTAACAGTAATACAATATAAGGTCCTACTCCGATAAAAACTTAAATAGTGTATAAGAATCATAATAACAAGACACAATCATTAGATTAGAAAATAATAGATGTCTCATATTAGATTGTCATTAATACATGTGAGGTGACATTTTTGTAATTGTTCGTTCGTTTTTTTTTTTTTTTTTTTGTTACAAAATTGTTCGTTCGTTTTTGTGAACATGGAAGGTAGTAATGTAAAGACGCGCGGTGACATTTTTGTGATTTACGCCGTAAGTGAGCGCCTTAGATTCAGTAGCTAGTTAGTTATTGAATCCATGATTTAGTAGCTAATTAACTAATGAATCTAATTTGTATTTTGAATATTTCACTTGAATTTAGTAACTAATTATTTAATGAATCTAAGTGTATTTGAAACATTGCACTTGGATTCATTAGCTATTTATCTACAGAATCCAAGTGTATTTTGAATTGCATTTGGATTCAGTGGCTAATTAACTATTGAATTCAAGTGTATTTTGAACATTGCATTTGGATTTAGTGGTTAATTTTCTATTGAATCTAAGTGTACTAGTGGGTAACCCTTGCTTTGCACGGGAAACTAATTTACTATTTTTCGTATTTTTTTTTTTATGTTTTTACTTAATAAAGTAACATAATAACTTTTGTAATATAATTATATTGTAGTATATGAATTAAAACGTTTGCTTACAAACTTAGGAAAATTGTGTTAATTTTCTAATTTTGTTGTAATAATTATGATAATTGAAATTTGAATATAAAGATAAATTATTATCATTATGAATTAACTTTTAATTTTATAGATAATTGACTTGATAATATTAGCCATTGTTGAAGAATGATTTTATATATACACATTATGATTAGTAAATATAAAAGTTTATAATGTACATCTAATGTGTTAGTATAATAATTTTATTATGTCTTAAATAAATAATTTTTCTAGTTATAGTAACTAATAGCGTATCCATCATCTTAACTAATACTAAATAATAATTTAAATAATTATTATAATTACCAAATATTATTAATTATATTTTACTAACATATATAATAACTATTATTACTCACTGAAAGGTCCATGTTTTATCAAAACACTCTTAAGGCCAAATGATAGAGAAATATGCGTAGCGGAATAGATATTTTCTTAAGCTTTATAGTTGTTGTCTAACATATATATTCCTAATTTCTTTGTCATTTTATCTTGTCTATGTGATCAAGCAATAATATATTAAAGCAATTAATATAAATGAAATTGAAAATTAAAATGCAAGACAAAAAAATAAAAAGAGACAAGAGGCGAGAATTTTTCAAGTGGTTCGGAGGCAAAACCCATCTCCTACATCCACCCCCACTGTTGTCAGCAGTGAGATCAATTCACTATAATCCACTCACTTTTAAGCTTACAATAATTGATAAGGAAGTTCCTTGAACCCCCTCTTCTTAATTGTCACTACAATTAAGGAAGCTTTTTGACAAAGCTGATTACAAAAAGAAAAATAAACTACAATGAGTTTACAAAGTTTTTAAGCTTGGCTGTTAGCTTGGCTAGGTGTGTGTTGTAACTGGGTGCTAAAAGCACAATCCATGCACTTGAGTTGATGCAGGATCTTCAAGAGTGCAGTTGGTAACAAGTTGTTGTTGACAGCTTGTAAGGTTTAGGTGTAAGGGGAGAAAAAGGATTTAGTGATGCAAGCACACTAGTGGATAAATGGTGAAGGGTAAATGGTTGGTTCTTGGGGTGTAAACCTTAGTGTGTGCTATTGGTGTTTATTGCACACACTAGGTGAAAGCATAGTAAAAGGGAGAGTGGAAATGGTGCTGAAAAAACACACTGGTAAAAAGGGGTTTGGTTTCAATTTATAAGGAAGAAGAGGAAGTAGCCGTTTGGTTGGAAAGGTTTAATGAATGGGTGGAGTCTTCAAGGGTGGTCTTGGTCTTCATTGTTTTAATGCCTTCTCCATTTAATGCAAGGTTGAAATGTTTGATCTTCAACGGAAACAAGAGAGGAAAAAATTGCTGGAGTGAATCTTGCATTCACATGAGACAATTGGAATTTGCAGTTGACCACCTTGTCCCATTTTTGCTCCATTTGTGGGTTTTGCACATATCTTTCATTGGGAGCTCGTATGCAAATTATTATCACATACTCTTGTTCGTCTTTAAATTACCTTTCTAATGAGTCCAATATAGAATATTTTAGGACTCATTTAGTAGGTGAAAATCCTCATAGAAAAACTTGGGAAACATGAAGGAGGTCTAGGGTAACTTTTGCAACTATTTTTTCTTTGCAAATTTGACCAATTAACTTTGTCCCGTTAAATTATCGATCTTCACCAAAACAATAAGTTAGGACCTAACAATTTCCCCCTTTTTGGTGAAGGATTGGTCATTTTATACTCTTAATGGCTGCTTCAAACTCCATAAGCAAAAAGAGATGACATTGATCATTTGGCTCCCTAAAAAATGAGCAGAATTTTGGTCAACTTCATGGGTTTTTCTGTATTGACTCGAAAAGTTCTGGAGTGTGTGTCTATAAGTTTTGGAAGGTTCTATGAGTGAAATTTAAGAGGGAAAAGACGGTTTGGGATTTCAGGTTTTGAAGAGGGAGATATTGCATTTTTGGTGAGAGGTGTTTGACATGAGTCTGCTGTCAGGATTTTTGGATCTGCTGCCTCCTTCAAATAGGCTCCATTTTTCACTTATAATAATTAGAATGTGGAGTAGATCTTGTTGGAAATCCCTCTGTGTCTAGTTTACACGGGAAAAATCGTTTGTTGGGGTTTCAATAGGGAGAGAGTGAGATATTGTGTTTTTCATGGAAGGTGTCAAACCAGATTTTGGGTCAGCTGTCAAGGTTTTTGGGTTAGCTATTAAGAGTTTTGGGGTTGCTTTCTGAGGGAGGGTTAGCTGACTGGGGTTTAGTGTTTGGAGGGTTTGAAAATTAAAGTGCAAGACAAAAAAATAAAAAGAGACAAGAGGCGAGAATTTTTCAAGTGGTTCGGAGGCAAAACCCATCTCCTACATCCACCCCCACTGTTGTCAGCAGTGAGATCAATTCACTATAATCCACTCACTTTTAGCTTACAATAATTGATAAGGCAAGTTCCTTGAACCCCCTCTTCTTTAATTGTCACTACAATTAAGGAAGCTTTTTGACAAAGCTGATTACAAAAAGAAAAATAAAATACAATGAGTTTACAAAGTTTTTAAGCTTGGTGTTAGCTTGGCTAGGTGTGTGTTGTAACTGGGTGCTAAAAGCACAATCCATGCACTTGAGTTGATGCAGGATCTTCAAGAGTGCAGTTGGTAACAAGTTGTTGTTGACAGCTTGTAAGGTTTAGGTGTAAGGGGGAAAAAGGGATTTAGTGATGCAAGCACACTAGTGGATAAATGGTGAAGGGTAAATGGTTGGGTTCTTGGGGTGTAAACCTTAGTGTGTGCTATTGGTGTTTATTGCACACACTAGGTGAAAGCATAGTAAAAAGGAGAGTGGAAATGTGCTGAAAAAACACACTGGTTAAAAAGGGTGTTTGGATTTCAATTATAAGGAAGAAGAGGAAGTTAACCGTTTGGTTGGAAAGGTTAATGAAAATGGGTGGAGTTTCAAGGGTGGTCTTGGTCTTCATTGTTTTAATGCCTTCTCCATTTAAT